>CM039502.1:36790580-36819870 GCA_022432975.1 Begonia masoniana
AACTCAGAACTCAATTAATTCGAAAGTAAAGTCATCATACTTAGACTTCATAATCTAAACATTAACTAAACTTCAGAACTTATAAACATCCTTAAAATCATAAAACGTTAACCAGGGTTACTCATTTGCATACAGCCACAGATTTCACAATGATCACTCCAGCAACCTAGCTTAGCATGTCATCAATTTGAATTCCCTCACTGATCATTTTATTCACCTAAATCATAAAAAGAAACGGTGAAGCCGAAGTATAATTGAACGGTGTTTTAATTGGTCACACGAGTTGCACGTGACTGTCGGCAGATGCAAATATGTGTGCCTGCCGATAGATGTTTAATGAATCATGTGAGATGCACGTGCTGACCGGTAGAACAACTAGATGTTTGTCGTTTAGCGATCGGCAGGAGTGAAAGCTAAACGCGGTTATTCAGCGAATTTAAGTTAAGATGAGATATGATATAAGTCTGAGAAAAAAAAAGTATACTACGATTACAGAGGTATAAAAGTACGGATAAGTTTAAAGGAAAGTCATGACACGTGACGATCCTCCTCGGGTCGTTACAGTTTTCCACCTAGAACTGGATGCAAGGCATTGTTAGGACTCAATCCGGAGCACTACTAACGTGGGAACTATGACCTGGAAAATGTTTAAGACTGCTTTCTTTGACAAATACTTTAGCCGAGCTGTTCGGGCTAGTAAGAAAATGGAGTTTATGCAGTTGCGCCAAACCGGTTCTATGGCGGACTATATTTGTAAGTTCGAGGCCTTGTCCCATTTTGCACCCCGTTTGGTGGAGGATGAAGAAGATAAGATTCATCAATTCGTTCAAGGATTGAAGCCAAACCTGTTTAGGGGAGTGAAGACTGCAAGGATCCATAATACAATTTATTCTGAGGTGGCTGCTAAGGCTTTGGAATTGGAAGATGTTGAGATAACAGTGCAGGGGCAATGCGATTCGCCAAGAAAGTTTATCAGAGAAGCTCAGCCACCACCACGCCAGGGCAAAGGTTGGCAGCCACAACAGAACAGGGGACCACAGCAACAACAGAAAGGTGTGAAGAGGCCCTTCAATCCAAATGATGACCAAGGGAAAGGAAAACAACCTCAAGCCCCTCAATGTTCTACATGTAAGAAGAATCATTATGGAGAATGAAAACTATACACGGGCCGTTGTTATATGTGTGACAAGGTTGGCAATGTTGTTAAGGATTGTCCAATGCCGCCGGATACGAATCGTACGAGGGTGGCACCTAGAGTTTTCTCCATGATGGAAGATGATGATGCGGAGCAGAAAACAGTTATAACATGTATGATTAAGATTTGTGGAAAACCCACATTCACACTTATAGATACCGATGCTACCCATTCTTTCGTAGCAACTACATTTGCATGCAGGTATAATTTACGGACTCTTCTAGCCGATAAGTCGTTTAGTGTCATGTTACCGTCGAGAGAATCCTTACATTCTGAACAAGTAGTAAAGGGTGAAATTGTATTAGTAGGGGACAAAGAGATATATGTAGAGTTGATTTTAATTGATATGAAGGGATACGAAGTCATTTTGGGTATGGACTTGCTATTCAGACATTATGCCACAATCAACTGTAGAACTGGTCTATTTGAATTCCGACCCCCGAATGGGGATTGGTATTCTTTTCAAGCCATTCGAAAATCAAGTAAGATGCCAATTATATCCTCGTTAGAAACCCAGCGATTACTGAAAAATGGTTGTGTGAGTTATCTAGCTAGCATAATTGATATACGGGTGAAGGATAAGGTAGAACTTCAAGATATTCCACATGGTTCGAGAGTTTCCTGAGGTATTTTTGGATGACTTGCCCGGGTTACCACCTGATAGAGAAATTGAATTTGTGATTGATACGTATCCTGAAGCTTTACCTGTGTCTAAGAATCTCTACCGTATGGCACCGGTTGAATTGAAGGAACTAAAGACTCAATTGCAAGAGTTAGTAGACAAAGGATTTATTCGCTCTAGCTGTTCTCCCTGGGGTGCACCTGTTTTGTTTGTTAAGAAGAAGGACGGATCCTTTCGGATGTGTATTGATTACAGGGAATTGAACAAACTGACAATCAAGAATAAGTACCCTTTACCCTGAATTGATGATTTATTTGACCAGTTACAAGGGGCCAAAGTGTTCTCACAAATCGACTTACATTCGGGCTATTACCAATTGAAGGTTTAGGAGGGAGATATACCGAAGGCAGCATTTAGAACCCGATATGGACATTACAAATTTCTTGTAATGTTGTTTGGACTAACGAACGCACCTGCAGCTTTTATGGATTTGATGAATTGGGTGTTCCGCGAATACTTGGACAAGTTTGTGATTGTATTCATTGATGACATTCTTATATACTCACAGACTAAAACTGATCATGCAGAACACTTAAAGGTAGTGTTGACAACCTTAAGACAGCAGCAACTATATGCCAAGTTATCCAAATGTGAGTTCTGGTTGGACAAGGTCAACTTTTTGGGTCATGTCATTTCAGCTGAGGGCATATCAGTGGATCCAACCAAAGAATGCCAGCGAGGTTCGTAGTTTCCTTGGTTTGGCAGGTTATTATAGGAAGTTTATTAAGGAATTTTCAGTGATAGCCAAACCCTTAACAAGTTTAACAAAGAAGGACCCAAGTACACTTGGACTGGAGTCTGTGAAGATAGTTTTCAGACATTAAAACTAAAGTTAACAACAGCCCCTCTTTTGACACTCCCAACTCAAGGAGGAAAGTTCAGTGTTTATTGTGATGCATCCAAAGTTGGTTTGGGGTGTGTCCTAATGCAAGAAGGCAAGGTTGTAGCGTATGCTTCCAGATAGCTACGAAGTTATGAGCAGAATTATCCCACTCACGATTTAGAATTAGCCGCTGTTGTTTTTGCATTGAAAATTTGGAGGCACTATTTGTATGGTCAGTGGTGTGAAGTGTTTTCGGACCACAAGAGCCTGAAGTATCTTTTTACTCAAAAGAAGCTAAACATGAGGCAGAGGCGTTGGCTAGAATTCGTAAAGGATTATGACTTTGAAATTAAGTACCACCCTGGTAAGGCCAATACGGTTGCCGACGCATTAAGCAGAATGTCAAAGACAATGCAGCCTACAGTGTCAGCCATGTCATTACCCTTGAAAGTTGAGGTTCAGAAATTTGAGTTGGAGATAGTTCCGGAAATATCAACATTGCTTTCGACATTATCTATTCAGCCAACTATTTTGGAGAAGATTAAAGAGGCACAACAGAAGGATTCAAAAGAAAAGAATAATATAGTGAGTAAGTCGAAGGACACTTTCTCTGAGTTCAATCTTTCTAAAGATGGAATTTTGAAGTTTAGAGATCGATGGTTCGTTCTATGTGATGAGGAGTTACGTAAGTTAATTTTGGTTGAGTCACACTTGCCACCCTTTTTTGTACATCCTGGGAACACCAAGATGTATCGGGACTTAAAGTTACATTATTGGTGGCCAAATCTAAAAAGGGATGTTGCCAAATATGTAGAGTCATGTTTGATATGCCAGCAAGTCAAAGCAGAGCACCAACAGTCAGGAGGTACCCTTCAACCCTTACCGATCCCTGAATGGAAGTGGGAAAACATTACCATGGACTTCGTTGTGGGATTGCAACGACGACCAAAGGCCACGATAGCATTTGGGTTGTAGTTGACAGAATGATGAAATCAGCTAACTTTCTGCCTGTAAGGATGACTTATATGATGGACCAATTTGCAAACCTGTACGTTCAGGAGATTATCAGGTTGCATGGAGTTCTGGTATCCATTGTCTCCGATCGAGATCCTAGATTCACTTCTCAATTTTGAAAAAGTCTGCAAGGCACGCTAGGTACAAAGTTATCTTTCAGCACTGCATTTCATCCACAAAAAGATGGTCAATCAGAGAGAACCATTCAGATACTAGAGCACATGTTAAGGGCGTGCGTGCTGGAATTTCAGGAATCATGGAGTCGATATCTGCCTCTAGTTGAATTCTCCTACAACAATAGTTACCAGTCCACCATCGGTATGGCACCTTATGAAACGCTGTATGGCAGAAAATGTAGGTCACCTTTGTACTGGGATGAGGTTGGTTAAGCGAGCTCTTTGGCCCCGAGATTTTGCAACAGATGTCAGACAAGATCACCATTATTAGGAAAAGAATAATGACAACACAAAGCTGACAGAAGAGTTATGCGGATCTGAGGAGGAGAAGCCTTGAGTTTACTGTCGGGGATGAAGTTTTCTTGAAGATCTCACCGTTTAAAGGAGTTATACGGTTCGGTAGGAAGGGAAAGCTTAATACACGATTCATTGAACCATTCCCTATTTTGGCTAAGATTGGTAATATAGCCTATAAGTTACAGTTGCCCCATTCGCTGGAAAAGATTCACAATGTCTTTCATGTGTCAATGCTAAGGAAATGCATACGAGATCCAACGCTTGTTGTCATGCCAATTGAACATGAGATTCAGCCGACCCTAATGTATGAAGAGAAACCGATACAAATTCTGGAGTCAACGATTAAGATTCTGCGAAATAAGAAAATTCCACTAGTAAAGGTTCTATGGACGAATCATGGCATTGAGGAAGCCACGTGGGTGCGATAGCAGGACATGTTGGACAAGTATCCTGAGTTATTTGTCTGATCAATTTTTCAGGACAAAAATTTTGTTTAAGGAGGTGGATGTAACACCCGACAACTTCGGACAGGTGAACTTTCTTTAAGGTAAACGATATTAACTGCCACCTCTGTATTTATGTATTTCTTTGGTAAAAAATTTGGGCGCCAAAGTTTAATTAGTTCTTTTTATAAAAATTAGGTTTGGTGGCAAACTTGTAATTAAGCCTGGCTCATTAAGTGTATAAATAAAAAATAGAAATCCTAAAACCTCACAAAAACCTCCACCAGCCGACTTTCTTCTTTCAGCCGACTCTTTCCCCTCAGCTCCCTTCTCTGTTCTTCCTCCAGCGATCAACTTCTTTGTAATTTCTTCCCATACTCCAAGCTCGAGGTAAGACATGGACAATGTGTTTACTGATTAGTCATTTGAGAGTTGATTAGAGATTTAGATTCAGGTTTTCTGAGGAAGTTGAAGTATCATGGTAGATATAGCTATTAACAGAACATTTATGATTGTTGTAGATAATAAGTAGAAATAATGAACGTTGGCTGAGCCTGGGTAGTTGGTGAACCCGAACGCCATTATCGTTTAGCTGAGGTTTTTATGCACACTAGGTGACTGATATAATGCTCGAATGAAAATGAGTTAGACTTCTATGATATATACTTAGTTAGAAAGCTACCATTCTTGAATATTAAACTACTTAGTATTTGTTTTCTTACATTAATACGTGAAATGACTTAGGTGAGAAAAAGCTCCAAGTGAAGGAAAGACATTACTAAGGAATCCAGGTAAGTGAGTGTGCTAAGATTTCTGGCCATTAGGGCCCTGCATCACAAGGGTAGTAGGTTGAGTTTGTTTCTGATATTCGATTATGTTTGGGAAGTTGTCTGTTTTAGTATAATGTTTGGAGTAGTGTATGCTCTGTTTTCTGATGAACGACTCCTTCATAGTCTCATGTTTTGAGAATGTTTATGTCCATGCATCATGATTTATTTACCAAGTATACAAAATTTTTTACACGCATACTCCTTTATGAATGAAACAAGAAAACGAAACGTATGAAACCTTGATTAAGTGAGGGTTGGGGGCAGTATTGGCCATGTCACTGTCCGGGGATGGACCATGATTCTTGCCAGTAAAGGTCCATGTACACGCACTCTGCCTACCCCCCTTCGGCACAAACTCCTCCTTAATCCATGATATGAAAACGATGAACAAGAATATGATTCCCACGATTTGAAAGTGAATGTGAACACAAGCATGATTCCCGATTTGAGTAAAAGATGTGAACATGATTTTATGCAGCATTCATGAGCATTCACGTGTTTATTGCACTCCTTACTAAGCATTAGGCTTATAGTTTGAACCTTATGATGTAAGTGACGAAACAGCAGGTGAGGACTTCAGTCTTGAAGGAAATGCCTAGGTCTGGTTACTGGTTGCTGCTCATGGTTTTGTTTTGTTGATGGGAAGCGATTTTTAACCCGCGGAGTGTTGCTTTCAGTACGATTTGGTAAGATTATGATATGATTGCATGAATAGGAAATGAATTTCTTTATGTTAACAGATATTTGACTTATTAAGTACGAGTTTAAGTTTAAGAAGATTCTAGATTTAAGATTCTTCTCTATGTGATAAGTCTCCCGCTATGAACTTAAGTTAAGGATTACGAGGTCTATGTGTATGGGGATTTTTGGAAAATGGGAGTTAAGTTTTTAAGAAAAAGGAGGAAATGAATTGAAGTCTCAACTTTGATCAATAATCGGTAGAGGTTCTGTGACATTTGAGCGGTGGATGCTGGATGAATTTGTCATCCGGCTGACGTCACCGGAAGATGTTGAGTATTATTTATCGGTGCATGCTGGGTGATTGAGTCATCTGGCTGACGTCATCGGGGGATGTGTTCTGTGAATGTGAGCGGTAGATGTCGTCTGTCAAGTTAATAAAGTCACGTGGGTAACACGTGATCTGACCGGTGGATGTTGAGTGTTACTGTTCACCGGTGGATGTTGTGTGTTTATGATGATAAGTGGATGCTCGATGAATGTGTCATCCGGCTGACGTCACCAGAAGATGTGAGTACTGTTGAGCAGTGGATGTCGCTTGACAGAAATGACCGGTGGATGCGGGGTGAATGAGTCATCCGGCTGACGTCATCGGCAAATGTGGAATATTACTGTTGAGTGGTGGATGTTGCTCGACAGAAATAACCGGTGGATGCTGGGTGAATGAGTCATCCGGCTGACGTCATCAGTAGATGTGAGATATTACTGTTGAGCGGTGGATGACACTCGACAGAAATGACCGGTGGATGTAGACGACAGAGGTTAATTCGATTATCTGTTGATTCTTTTCTTTAAATAGATATTTCCCCAAACGATTTTAAATGACTTCGAATTTGTTTGGAATTTCTTTAAAAACGTATATATGTACATACACAAAAAAAAAATTGGGTTGACATTTTTATTACGAATATGATTATATGAAATTGTCGACCCGTCGGGTTTCGGGTCTTGACATTTAGTAAGGAGGGCAAAAAGGTAAATTGTTAGTTAAGTTTTATGAAATTTATTAAATACCCTCCCCCTCCCACGTTTGTTTCACTTTCAAGAGAAGAGGTTCTTCTCCCTTGTGCGATCTCCTCCTCCCCTTCGCCGTTCTCCTAACGCCGGCGTCCGTTCTTCCTCCGGTCAACGCCGCTCCTTCACGTTTCTTTCCCCAATCGACATTTTAGGTAAGAATCTATGCTCTTGGACGATTGGTTCTCAATTTCTAAGGTTAAAACGGTTAGGGTTTGTTTAGGGTTTTTTCCGAAATAGTCGGGTTATGCTAAAAATCGTTAAGGTTACCATATTTGAGGCTTTTGATCTAAGAATTAGAGCTTTTATTGAAGGTGGTGTGAGTCTGATGGATTTAGGTCAATATTTGGAATTGGGAAACTTCAAAAACTCCATTAATGCAGGTTAGGATATGTTGAGCATGAATTACTCGATAAAATGCCTCAATGAGATAAATTAGAGGGTTAGGAAAACTTCCCTTAGCTAGGAGTTTCATTTAGCCTTTAGAACGATCTATTTGAATTTAGCTCTAACAACGGAACGGTGGAATGTTTTAGGTGATGAAGCTCGAAACGAGGCACTCGAATCGCTAAGGACGTAAGGTAAGTTTTCGAGATTTGCTTGGCCAATTCGGCCTACACCATAAGAAAGTTGTTATGGAGAATTGTGGAGACTTGATTTTGGTATATAAGATGGGTAGTTAGGGTTAGTTGTTTATAAATTGTGTTTATGTGCCATTTTGATGGTACTCACGTTATTTAGGTTTATGTTATGGATTATGAATTGTACATGCATCGCGTTATTTCAAAATAGCATGAAAACGAGTTTTCGACACGCGTATTATGAAAAGAAAAATGAATACATGTAATCCAGGTCACGTCGGGTTGGGGTTCAGACATGGCTATCCCATAGGTAAAGCATGTATCCCCCCCGTTAGATGGAAAGGGCTGTTTGATCACGAGACCTGCCCTCTCCATCTGGTGAATGAACCCCCGGTGACACCCTCTGTTATGTAACTAAAGAAGGAAAATGAATTTACGTAATCCCGGTCACGTTGGGGTGGGATTCAGACATGGCTGTCCTACAGGTGAAGCATATTTTCCTCCCGTTAGATGGAAAAGGTTGTTTGATCACGAGATGTGCCCTCTCCATCTGGTGAATGAACACCCGGTGACACCCTCTATTATGTAACTACATACGGAAAATGAATGTACGTAATCCCGGTCACGTCGGGGTGGGGTTCAGACATGGCTGTCCTACAGGTATAGCATGTATCCCCCCTGTTAGATGGAAAGGGCTGTTTGATCACTAGACATGTAACACCCATAAATTTCCTACAGCGTACGTAGCCCTAGTTTAGATGATGTATGAGAGCTTAAATTAAATTGAGGGTGAAGCTAAGTTTAGAAATGAAAGAGTGATATGAGAAATGTTATGAGAAGTGGAATTTGAGAGAAAATGCGAATATGGAATTGATGAGTTGAAAAGTCAAATGCATGAACCAATCAAATGCTTGTAATTAAAAGTGAAAGGCAATAGAAAGGTGTGGTTTTCTTGTTGCTTCACGTTGGAAAACCATGGGTGAAAGGAAAAGAGAAAAGGAGATAGTTGAAAATGTTGAAAATGTGGAAAAGTCAAATAGTGGTAGGTTGAAAAATTCAAAGTTTTACCAACCAATAGGAATTAAGTAAAAAACAAATTTAAGTGGTGATTTTAATGAAGCAATCACGTTGGCTGCTAAAGAGAAAAAGGGAGGATTAAATTGTAATTTCAAATGCAATTATGAAGGAAATAAAATAAAGAAATAAAAAAAAAAGAAGAAAAAGGTTGTAATAAATGTTAAGTTTTCCTTTTCTTCTTCATCTCCATCAGCCCTTTCTCCTCTCCTCCATAGCCGCCCTTCTCCTCTTCTTTTCTTCAATTTCTCCAGGTGATTTCAAGGTAAAATGCATGGGTTTTGGTTTGTATATATATAAGTGAAGTTTAGTGGTGATTTTGAGGTGTTTTAAGTGGATTTGGTGAGGGTTTAGAAAACCCTAAAGGGGAGCTACGAAATTTTGTTTTCAATTGGTTGTTTTATTGCAAATTGGTTGGTTTAGTTGTTGAATGGATAGATTAGGCTGTTTGAGTGGTTAGATTTACGATTGGGGAGTGTTACACAAAAAATAATTGTGAACACTAGGGTGGCCGATTCTGTTTTGGCAATTTTAGGTTGGCCAAGTGAGTTGTTTGGATAAATTAAGTGTTTTAGTGGATAGTAGACGTGTAGAGGTTTGCGGATTGGGGTGGCAGATCGAAATCCGTTGAAAAACGAGAGAGTTATGACCGTTTGAAGTTTGATGGTCAAAATTGGGTAAAAATCGGGTTTTGTGTTTTGTGAGTGAAAGGTGTTAAGTGTTTTTAAGTTTTAGTTAGAAAATTCCTTAGATTTTATTGGTGACTTATCAATTTAAGTTTTCGTTATTTTAGGTTGTCGAGATAGTGAAGTAATAAGACAATGTGAGCAAGAGACAGTCGAGCAGTCCGGTAAGTAGAGGATATTTGTGTTTTGCCTTCGGGCCTACACCATGGAATGGTAGGGAATTGTTTGGTTGTTTTGTTTTGTTTTGTTTTTGGTTAAGCATTTGTGTGACATGCATCATTGGTTTCGAACTATGAAAAATACAAGTTTTCTTGCATGGTTTGATGGTGAGCGTGAAACGTAATCAGTTAAAGTGAATAGCAAAACTGCATCTTGATTAGAGTGACTTGTCGGGAACAAGTGCTGGAGTGTAGCACCCCGAGGGGATCTCTATGAGAGATGATCGGCTAAACCTGTATCTCGATTGGAGTTGCCTTGTCAGGAATCAGTGCTGGAGCGTAGCACCCCGAGGGGACCTCTATGAAGGATGACCGGCTAAAACACGTAATGGTGGTTCTGGGAATGGCCGTCCTATACGATTATAGCATGTGAGCTTACCCGATCCACACCGGTTAAAATATGTAATGGTGGTTCTGGGAATGGCCGTCCCGTACGATTATGGGATGTGAGCTAATGGTTGTCCTATACGATTATAGGATGTGAGCTTACCCGATCCACACGGCTTATTAAATGATTAAAGCAACGAATGACAAATGAGCACAACCGAGTGTTAGAAACCGCATGTGATAGGATTGGTTGCATTGTTTTCATCGCATTCGTCATTCCCTACTTAATAAGCATTAGGCTTATGTTTGTGTTATATGGTGTAGGTGACGAGTTCTTTACAGGTGAGGTAGATGAGACAGTCGAGGACTAGGCCGCAGTCGGAGGAGTACGGGGTCTGCCGGTGCAGGCTATTGTTGGGGCGTCTGGACCACTGTCTTCCTCGAGTAGCGTGGGAGGTGAATTTTTTGTTGTCGATAGTTTTGTTTGTAACTGTTTTGTACATGTTGTTTTGAGAAAAAGTTGAAGTTTTAGTACGTCGTATTTATAAATATTTTCAGAGATTTGGAAGTTGGTTGTGTTGTGGATATTGGGTGTATGTATTTGGGATTTTAAACTGGTTGGATTTCTGATTTTAATTGCAGGTTTTGGTTTATCGAATTTTAGGCTTTACATCGCTGGTTTTGATTTTAAAATCAATAACGTCGGGTTTACATTCTCTATTTTTGTTATTAATCGTTTTAAGTCGGTTTTCTAAAATTTTTACAGGACATGAAGGTTGGAGTGTCGAGAGCATATGGTAAAAGTTTTAGAATTTTTGGAAGTGTTTGGCTCAGAAAAAAGTGAAGGAAAAGTGGTAAAGGTCGGGAGGGGCAGCGCAGGGTGCAGAGCGTGCAAGGCACGATCGGCGGAGGTGATCGGTCGCTCACCAACGGCGATCGATCGCGATCGCCAACTTCTTGGGCACTGTCAGCGGCGATCGATTGCCACCGAGAGGAAAAATTTTTTTTTTTTAAATTTTCCTATTTCTAAATTATTTTACCCAGACATTTTCTGACGTATTTTAAACGTATTTTGTGCACGGTTCCCAAGAAATTTTGAGGGTTCGAAAAACCCAAAAACGAGTCGTAAAGTTTTACGAAATTATTTTAAACTTCGTTTTAAACACGGTTTGGGTTAGCAATGTAGGGTACCGAGCTGGGGCAGGTTCAGGGCATTACAAGACATGCCCTCTCCATCTGGTGAATGAACCCCCGGTGAAACTTCATGTTATGTAATAAAAAGGAATAAAAATTGAACAGTATATGCACAGCATACATTTTCATTTATGAAACTTACTGAGCCTTTAGCTCATAGTTTATCTCTATGGAGAAGGTGAAATTAGGGGACGTTATAGAGGCAAGTCGAATTGGTTGGATCGTTGATAAGTCAAGGAGGACTGGGAAACATTGGAGTTAGTTCTAGTAGGGATAAGTTCCGCAAATTGAAGCCTCCGATGTTCGAAGGACAATTAACAGATCCGACAGCTGTTGAGAGGTGGATATACACGATAGAGAACATGTTTAAGCTTACTGATGTGGAGGAAGGAAACAAAGTAAAGTGTGCAACATTCCACTTGGTTAATGACGCTCAAAGTTGGTGGGAGACGGTGGAGGCTACCACCGGTGCTCAAAGGCTAACCTGGATGGAGTTCAAGGATTTGTTCTTTGACAAGTATTACAACTGGACAGTCCAAGCTACTAAGAGAATGGAGTTCTTACAGCTAAAGCAAACCGGATCTGTGGGAGAGTATATCCGGCAGTTTGAGTCGCTTTCTTGCTTTGCCAGTCATATGATAAGTCAAGAGGAAGATAAGGTATTTCAGTTTGTGCAGGGCCTGAAACTGGAAATTTATATGTTGGTGAAAACTTTTGGAATTGATGGAGTATCGTTTTCTAGAGTGGTGGCTAAAGCTTTAGAAGTGGAAGAGGCTGCTGATAAGTGTATTAAACCGACAGAAGTTCTCAGACAAATGTTCACAGAAATTACAACTCAGATGAGCAGAGATGGGTCTTCTCCACAATCTCAAGGAATTAAGAGATTGGGCGGGTATTTTGATGACCAGAAAGAAAGAAAGAAGCCACAGGGGAGATACTTGTCATGTCCTAGATGTTTAAAAGCTCATCCAGGAGAGTGTGGGCAGTATGATGGGAAATGTTACAACTGTTTCGAATCTGGCCACCTTTTTCGAGACTGTCAAAAGTCAAGAGTTACTTGGTGTTTTAAGTGCAATGAGCCCAGACATATGGCAAAAGACTGTCCTAAAGCCAAACAGTGAGGATCGACCAGCTGTGATCTTAGGTAAGATTCCCATTGATTTAGTGCCTGTTTTTATTTTAATGACTTCGGGTGTGTCACATCCTTTTCGGCAATGGCCTTCGTAGTAAAGTTGAGTTTGGATGTGAAGCCAGCTGGACGTTGGTTTTGGTAAGAAACTGTTAGGACTTCTGTAAGTGTAGAATTAATGATAGAGAAGAGATTTATGGCTACTTGTTGTGTTAAATACTTGAACTGATAAGATGAAGAAGTTTTCTCCACTGCAACCAACTAGACCGGTGATCGAGGATGGAAGTTTAGAGATCTATTTAGAGTTAGAAAAGCCAATACATTTGTGATAATAGAGAGTCAAAGCTTTATGTTAGATACTCAGATTAGAAAACTGATTGATCCTTAGGGAAGGAGTACTGTCTTAGGAGATTACTCAATCAAGGGTGGTGGTAGATGTGTGAAAACATTTTTAAGCGGCATGGTATTGGGAGAATAGTTAGAACCCGAGTTGGTAGAGCAAAAGAGAGTAGATTAGTTAGGAAATTTTAGAGAGAAAACCGAGTGAAATTAGATATTGTATAAATGTTGAGAAAATTTGGGAAAGAGATTAGAAGTGGGATTATATAGGAAGTTTTAAGTTTTTAGTAGTATACGATTTGAGGAGAAATAGAAATTATTAAGTGAAGGAACGGGAACTCGCACGAAAAATGTTCGAGTGCCTTAGGGATAAGGACTCGTATATAATAAAGTTGAAACCGTTAATTTCGTAAATAGCTTAGACTAAGATTGAGGAGATTAGTTAACTCTAATGGAGGATTAAGATAAAAAGGATTAGCCATTAAAGATTTAGTGTTCAGTGTACAATTAGGGAAGCTAGAGGATATCAAATAAGAAGGGAAGGAAGGTTCACACAGAGATTATACGAGTAAACTTAGAAGTAAGTTGAACTTGGGAGAGTTATGAAAGTTTAGACTTTTAAGTTATAGGATTGAATTCGAAGTGTTATATACCACTTATGTTGTTGGGTGAAGAGTGAGAACGAGGTAATTTAGAATTAAGACTTTGATATCGTTTGATGATGATCGAGGTAGAAGTTGTACAAATTTAGCGTAGCGTAAATATTTATGGGAACCCAGTGAGTACTTTGAGAGAATGGTTGAATAGATTTGAGTGGTGAGAGCTTTGAGTATGAGAGTTGTGTTAGAATGATTAATGAAATGCCTTGAGTGCTTGAGGTAAATAGGGGTAAGGGGTAGGAGTGATAAGTTAGAGTGGGAACTAAGTTGGAGAGATTTAAGGGTCTAAGTGATGAGTGCTCAAGTTAAAGTCAATGGACATAGTTCGGAAATTAAAACTTTGGAGATATAGAGAGTTAGCAGTACTCGATAGATGATTTAGGCCTTAGTGTAGTTGAAATTCGGCATGGCAACCTGAAAGGTTAGGCGGGCAGCTACGTTGAGGAGTAAATAAGGTACGCAAATTTTGAGGACAAAATTTTTTTAAGGAGGGTGGATTGTAACACCCGAAAAAATTCCTCAACGTGAGTGCCTTTGGATTTAATTATGTTATGCGAACATAAGGTGGAGGGGTTAGCTTTATAAAATAGAATTTTACAGTGGCAAAAATGAAAAGGTTAAAATGTGGGTTTTATAAAAGAGGGGGAGGTTAAGTGTTAAAGGTAAAAAGGAGTCTTCTTCCTCTCTTTCTCTTCACGTTCGTGGCAGCCACCATTGGACAAACCTCCTCTTCTTTTTTTTCTTCAATTTTTGCAAGGATTAAGGTGAGATTTTAAATGGGTTTTGTTAATAATGTATATAGGTGATGATTTTAGGTGGTTTTGTGGAGTTTTGTTGAATTTAGTTAGGGTTTGGAAAACCCTAAGAGGGAATTCCGAATTTTCTTTCCTTTTCTGAAATCCCTTGCTATATTTAGTGGTTTAAACTTAGGATAGGCTGGTGTAGGTTGTTTTTAGAGATAGATTAGAGTTTAGACAGAAATTGTGCAAAAACCGGGTTTGTTGATCTAGGGGGGCCAAATCTGTTTCTGGGATTTCTGATCGGCCATGGTGTTTGGATGGTTATTTTGATTGTTTCAATGGATAGTAGACGTGTAGAGGTTTACGGAATGGGGTGGCACGTCGAAATCCGATGAAAAATGAGGGAGTTATGGCCGATTAAAGTTTGGACACCGAAATTGTAGGAAAATCGGGGTTTTGTGGGGTTGTGTTTTAAATTTTGTTAAGTGTGTTGATTAGACTTAGTTAGGTATTCCTTAGAATTCCTAGGATGTTATTAAGTGATTTTTCCTTGAATATGCTAGGTTGACATGCAAACATTAGGGTTAGCCGAGCGAGCAAATACGAACACATGCGGGCCTACACCATTGAACGGTAGGGAATTGTTTTCTTGTTTGGTTGCTTTGTTTTGTTTTGGTTAAGCATTTGTGTGACATGCATCATTGTTTTCGAACTACAAAAAACACAAGTATTGAGCATGGTTTTGAACGGTGAGTTTGAAACGTAAGGGGTGGTGTGAGTTGAAATGTAAGGGGATTGGGGAGTTCCATCTTTGGAGCTAGACTCAGATGGAAACACATCCTTGGAACTAGACTCGGGTGTGATTTGATAGGGCCATCTTTGGAGCTAGACTCAGATGGACACTCATCTTTGGAGCTAGACTCATATGTTATTGGGTAGGGGCCATCCTTGGAGCGAGTCTCGGATGGAAATGCATCCTTGGAGCTAGACTCAGATATATGTTAGGGGGTCGGGTAGTGCCATTCTTGGAGTGAGTATCGGATGGAAATGCATCCTTGGAGCTAGACTCGGATGTGTGTTAGATGGTCGTATAGTGCCATCCTTGGAGCTAGACTCGGATGGAAACAAAACAGGAACAACAGAGCGAGTAAAAACTGCATGTGTTAGGGGTTGAGTTGAGTATGCATTGTTTTGAATTTCATTATTCCCTACTTGCTAAGTATTAGGCTTACGTTTTGTGTTTTATGGTGTAGGCGGCGACTTATTAGCAGGTGAGCTATGAGGAAAGCTAGGATTGAGACGCAGTTGGTGATGTATGCGATATGCCGGTGTGGGCAGTTGTCGGGGCGCCTCGACCATGGTCTTCGGGAGGTGTGGAGGATTTGTATTTTGGTAGTTTTATGGAATTTGGTTTGTGTAAAATATGGTGTTAAATAGCTTTTGTAAATGTGTTTTGGGATGGTTTTGATATGTTTTATAAAACGTTTGCTTTTCAGGATTGTTGGTTTCAAAACTTTAGTTGTTATGCTGCTCGATTTTCGTAAAGTAAATGTCATCGGTTTTCAACTGTCTTCTTATTTTCGTTAACTTTTTAGAGTCGGATTTATGGGATTTTATGTGTCAAGGAGTCGGGAGTGTCGGGAATGTTTGAAGTAAGTGTTGGGGAATTTGGAGATGTGTGGTTTGATGAAAATTGGGGAAAAAATGAAATTGGTTGAGGATGAGGCGCACATGGGCGGGCATGGCGCGCAGCGTGCACGCGAGGCACGCTGAGGAGGCGCACAGTCGCCCAGCGCCGATCGATCGGCGCCCATCGCCAATCTATTGGCACTTTTTGTGCATTTTGGTCGAGTGACCCAAGAGGTCGCCGGATTTCTTGTGCGCGCGCGCTACTGAATTCTGTAGCGCGCGCGACGCATTTGGTGGGCCACTTCGGGTTTTTTTAAATTTTTTCCTATTTTCAAAATGTTTTGACCTAACATTTTCCGACGTATTTTATGCACGTTTTCCAATCGTTTTTGAGGGTTCGAAAAACTCAAAAAATTGAGTCAAAATTTTATCAAAAATTATTTTAAACGACGTTTTAAAAGCAGGATTGTTGTGCAAAGTAGCGTACCAAGCCGGGGTGGGTTCGGGGGCGTTACACTTAGACTTCTCCATATAGATCTTTTCGGTCCATCAAAAAGCGCTAGCTTAAAAGAAAAACATTATGCCTATGTCATTGTTAATGATTTCTCTATGTTCACATGAGTTTTCTTCCTGAGGACAAATTATTAAACTTTCGAAATCTGCTCTACCTTTAGAAAGAAAGGGCAAAATGAGAAGGATTTCTCTATTATTGCAATCTGTAGTGATCATGGAAGAAAGTTTTAAAATGAAAGTTTTGAGTTTCTTTGTCTATAGTACATCATTGTGCACAAATTCTCTTCACCAAGAACTCCTCAAGAAAATGGAGGTTGAGAGGAAAATAGGTCTCTCTAAGAGTTATCTCAGACTATGTTAAATGAGAATAGCCTTTCAATTACTTTTGGGTGGAATTCGTTGGAAACGTTTACTATGTCCTAAGCCTTGTGTCCATTTGACCAATTCTTGAAAAAACTACTTAGACTTTTGGAATGGTAGAACTCCAAATGTTAAGTACTTATGAGAGTTTGACTCCCAGATGGATTATGGAATATTTACAGGTTATTTGTCAACTGGCAAAGCGTAAAGATTTTTCAATAAAAGAACTCTAGCTATGGAAGAATCTATTCACGTAACTTTTGATGATGCTATCCAACCATCAAACAATTTGGAGTTATGTGAAGACCTTGAAAGAGAAATGGAAACCCTAAATTTAGGTGATAAAGAATGTTTTAATCAAGAGAGTTCACCCCTAGAATTGATTTCTAAGGAATTAGAAACAACTGCAATCGAGAATCTCAGTGATGGTTTACCTAAATATTTTAGATATGCTTTGTGTCATCCTGTAGATGATATTCTAGGTGATTCTTCCTTAGGAGTCACATCCCCTTTAGGAATTTTTGTGCTAACATAGCCTTCATATCTCAAATAGTGCCAAAGAATTTTGATGAAGCTGAATTTGACGAAAATTAGATTATGGCTATGCAAGAAGAATTAAATCAATTTGAGAAAAACAATGTTTAAGAACTTTTTTCGAGACAAAAAGACAATTCCATTGTTGGAACTAAATAGGTATTGAAGAATAAATTAGATGAAAAATGGAGTTGTTGTTAGGGACAAGGCAAAATTAGTTGCAAGAGAAGTTACAATCAAAAAGGTATTGATTTTGAGGAAAGTTTTGTATTGGTTAGTAGATTATAGTCTATTCGTATGGTTCTAGCCTTCGCTTGTTTTAAGAATCTCACTCTCTGTAAAATGCATGTTAACAGTGTCTTTCTAAATGGCTTTATCATTGAAGAAATTTATGTTGAGCAACCTATAGGGTTTGAAGCCCATGATAAGTTTAATCATGTCTATAAGCTCAACAAGACACTATATGGTCTTAAACAAGCTCTTAGAGCCTGGTATGAAATGTTCAGTAAATTTCTTCTTCAAAGAGGTTTTAGGATCAGAAAAATTGATTCTTCCTTGTTCACCAAACATAAGGATAATGACGCTTAGAGTCAAATGACGCAAAATCAACGCATAAAATAATTGAAAAACCTTGGTTGGCTCGAGAAAGTGCAAAAAGGGGCACCTTTCGACCTTGTCTCCTAATATGGAAGGAGCGCTCCAACGAGCTTAACTCTACCTTCAACTAAGAAGGTAGAAAGGTATGCAACGATTAAAAATCTCCACTGTACACGTAAGATGGAAATAATTTAATGACAATCAACGATGAAGAAGATGGCCACTCGAAGCCTCAAAAGAAACACTCGACTTTGAGCGAGAAAACCTCAATTTTCTATTCAATTCAATCTTACCAAAACATAAGAGTCTTTAAGGGTTTTTAATAAAACTCTCTTTAAAAAAAACTTAGGATAAAACTAATGCAAGAAATAATGAAATAATGAAACAATGAGAGGAGCATTTCGGTCATCCTCCATGTGCTCGCACGCGCAAGTGGTTAGGCTACACGCATAATACATCTAGCCCTGCATATTTGAATTGATTTTGTCAACCCTATCTTTGTGATTCGATTAGCCAACCAACCTTATCTATAGAAATTACCATTTTGCCCTCCAATGCATGCAAACGCCTAAAATTCACGTAAACTACTAAAAACAATGCAATAAAAACAAATAAAAGGACCTGTTACATTATTTGGATAAATGAAGACAAATTCCTTCTTCATGATTGGTTGTAACCTCGGGTATCTCCCACCTTAATGTGTGGAATGCTCTCTCCTTATCTTGAGGGCTTGGGTTGAGCTTCTCTTTATCCTTGAAATAGTCACCTACAAAATGAGTAAGTAGGTTAATTACTTCTTGGATCGGGCTCTTGTGATTGGGCCTTAAAGGACATCATCAAATTTATGTTGATGGAATCATTTTTGGTGCAACAAATTTGTGTAAATATTTTGTCTCACTAATGCAAAGTAAGTTTGAGATTAGTATGATGAAAGAGTTAAGATTTTTTCTAGCTCTATAAAGTAGACAATTTCAAGAAAAAATTTTCTTAAGTCAAGAAAAATATGTCAAGGAACTTCTAAAAAGTTTTGGTATGGACTCGTTCAAATCTTCTTGTTCTCCCATGAACACTTCTATCAAGTTAGATAAAGATGAAAAAAGAAATATCGTGGTATGATTGAATGTTTATTGTATCTAATGGTGAGTAGACCTGATATTCTTGTTAGTGTGTGCTTGTGTGCTAAGTTCCTAGGTTTCCCAAATGAGTCTCATTTAAATACGGTAAAGAGAATCTTTAAATATCTTAGCAGTACTTGTGACTTAGGATTATGGTATCTCAAAGGAACTTCATTTCATTTGGTAGGATATTTTGATTCCGACTATGCCAGAAGTCTTGTTGATAGGAAAGTACTATATTAGATCAAGTCAATAGATGCATTCTTTTACTTCACAACTTTGAGTTCTAGATTTTGCTATGGACAACATCAGTTTGAGAGAGAAGAAGAATGAGGACGTCTCAATTTCTTGGAGAATCTTTAGTGTCTTGGTTTTCTAATAAACAAAACTCTGTGGCAATCTCTACGGTTGAGAAGGAATATATAGTCATCGAGAGTTGTGGTCAAATGTTTTGGATGAAAAAAAACTTTAGAAGATTATAACCAATTCTATGAGAAGTTTCTTATTAGATGTGACAACACTAGTGCTATCAATATTTCAAAAAATCCTACCCAACACTCTCGCACTAAACACATTGAAATATATATTATTTCATTAGAAATCCCGTACAAAAAGGGAGATGTTTCTCTTGAATTGTTATCTTCGTTGATCAATTAGCTGATATTTTTACTGAACCCTTAGATGATAAAACATTCAATAGCATTAAGAAAAGTTTGCAAAGTTCAAATTTTGTCTGGCAAGCGTCGATCTTTATTAGAACAGGTCGACCTCTGGTTCCCTCTACATTTTTCAAAAATCTTAATTCTGTAAGTGGTGACCTATGCATGATACATCGACACCTCGAGTTCTCTCGAAAACGATCCTTCATTTGAAGTGCTGACCCATGGGGATAACAGTCAACGCCTTTAGCCCTCTAGAAAATTTTATTTTTCACTAAAGTGTCGACATACCCGGTCGACATCTGCACTGTCAACATACCCGGTTGACATCTGCAAGTCTTATGAAAATTCAATTTTACTCTATCGATTGACACCTACTTATCGATTGTTGTGTTGATTATATATAAATAAGTGTCAACTAACCCTAATTGCACACCATTCTCTCTAGGTCTCTTGCAATTTTTCATTGTTCTTTGCTATTTTAGTCTAGAATTCTTACTTTCTTTATTATATTCTCCTCAAATGACATCTTCCTCGCATACCATTCTTCGTAACATTTAAGAGAAAGGTTGGAGGTTATCAAAACGCCTCCTCCTACCATCGCTCCTTTGAATGGCCTCCAAATTCTTCAAATTTGCTGATTTCAAAGCCCTGTATGATGACAACTTCAAAAACAAACCCTGCCATGCCAAGGAATTTAAATCATGAATGCTGAGGCATTTGACCTAGCTCAACCGAGTCATCAAAATCCCTTATAATGTCATGACAATTGTTATTCAAACATCTAGGCCTTATCACAATTATTTGTATATTATTAAAGCATTTTAAACATATTTTGTCAGGGCCTGTGACTTGTTTACAATAAAAATCAATTTAATTAATTGAAAACTCACAATTACTAATCATTCATATGCAATGGACCACACTAAATATATAAATCTAACCTCAATTCATACAAAAGTCTCGTAAGATACAAGACCTATCTAGATTTAATTTACATGCATGAGCCATATTAAATGAAAATACGTGAAAAGACAAAACCAAAATAGTTCGACTTGATTTAAGCTATGCTGAACTGTTCAACCCATCATGTCGTTACCTTTGTTGCAAGAGCTGACACCACCTATCCTTGAAAAAAATGAAAGAAATAACGAAATGAGCTTTATAAGCCCACTAAGAATCGTAATCTAAGAATTCACCAAACTAAACTGAAATCATATGTCATCATGTACTAAAAGGGCCCAACATAATTAGTCCTCACAACCATCACTTCCAGTTTCAACATCAAAAATAAACACTCATAACACACAACCCATGCTCTATGTGTTAACAGCATACTTTAAATATTTCTTATTAATGTTTATCTCATGCTCATTACAAAATTCACTAGACAATCTAATGCATGTCTAATTGAATATAATGTTTACTAGATTACTCTATATGTAGGAATGCACAATGCATATTTGAATATGTCTAACAACTGATATATAAGTCAATGCCTAAATGCCTCAACTTACCAATTTTCCACTCTATACTCAACTATATGTAATGAGTATGAATTGAATTTCTCTCACACACCTCTCATACTGTGATAATTAAATCAATTCAAGCGTGTGCGTGCCTATGCACGATATGTGAACCACAACATGTCCAAGTACCATATTATTTAATTGATTTCTTATTTATCAAGTATCGTATTAACATGTTACGTTAATGTCAATATGCATTATCCATATCAACAAATAATGTAAATGCTAATATACATGATCCATAACCACCATATGTAAAGTCGCACAGATACGTACATCTCATTAACTATTTTATAGTAGCGCTTGTATGTCCATATAAACCCCAAGGAGAGTCACGGTCACTACTCTTCTATTTTTTGACCTTACACACATCACACAATACATACATAACGAGATACTTATTGGGTTCAAATATTACCAATAATATCTCCCACAATATCATTCGTACATATAAATAATTTCATCATGCATGATTTAAGCATCCTTACTTTACATAAAATGAGTGCATAATGCACACTAATAATGCATTATATATGAGCATGCAAATCTAGTTAAATGATGAGCAAAATGATGCATGAATGATATACATATATTTGTCTAGACACCCTCTAACGATGCCTCAAACCTATCAAAAAATCAACACTTAATTCATTTTTAATCATGTTTTAAAATTATATTTTTAAGTCTTTGTGGACGTCCTGCCCCCTACGGTGGGCGTCAACACCAAACAATTTATGCAATTTTGTTCTGAGAGCTTTTTTGCTTATTTTCCACCTCGAGCTTCCATTCTAGACCTCTAAAATCCACTCTCAGGCCTAACCTCCATTTTCTCAAGCTTTTATATACTTTCATGCCAAATACCTCAAAATCTTAATTTAAATTCAAACTAACCTAAAGCATCATTTGATAGAATTATTTATCTACTTATTCAAACTTTTGACAAAACCTTTTAAATTATTAAGCTTATCTCTTTTCATACTTTAAACCTTTCCAAACTTTAACCAAAATCAACCTTATCAATCAATCTAAATATATTAAAAATCAAGCATATCGATTTGGTGCTTACATTCCATCACCATAATCAAATTTCAACCCATAAAAAATCATAATATATTTAAATTATTAATTCCATTCTTTCTAATTTCACCCATTTTCACCCAATTCATATCAATTTATCCAATTCCACCTATATCATTAAAGACTATCCACATATAAAGCTATATATTTCACATATAATGCCCAAAACACAATTTTCTCCACCTAACCTATGTAATTTCAACACAGTACTCCTCGGTGGGCAACAACAACATCAACCTCTCCAATCCTAACCTAGGAAATGGAGGGTGTCATGAACAACTAACTCAGTAGGGAACCGTGTCCTATACTCAAATGCATGTAAAAATTAGTTTTATCATTTTATTTCAAAACCATTAGACAATCATAAAAATGAAGTACATGACTTTACGTTCAAAAACGTTTTCCTTTCTTTTCAAAAAAGGCTCCAACAATCAAGGATTTTCAAATCATTAAATCTTTTATACCATGTTTAAAACAGACTCAACAAGTCATTAGTGAGACAGGTTTGAAAACATTGTTGCATACCTAGATAGATTTAAATAAAGTAAGTCTCACCGTTTCCATTAGAAAATTGTTCCAGTGAAAATAGAGGGTCACTTAAGGGACCCTCCGACATACCATCAGAGAAAGGTGGTGATCTGAAGATCCAACAGTACCTCATGAGTCCAAAAGACACTAAAAAGTGATGGCGATCCAAAGATCCAACAACGTAACCTTGGTTGCCAGCGAGCGAACTTAGCAACAACACACCCGTGAATCAAAGAGTAGTTGGCGAACTAGTCAGTGATGACACCACCCACTTAACAAAAAGAGTGGTCAGTAAGCAAGCTCAGCGACGACACCATATACTGTAACATCATCACAACAAATACACTATGACTAAGTTTAGATATTTGAAACTCAATGAGTATGTTATCACTACCCTATTACCCGCTTTTGTCATGTAAAAACAAACAATCTTCATGCAACAAAATGTGTATATGATTTGACTCCGGATATTTATATTGTTTGGCCGATGCTCTAACAACCAACACCTTGGTCAGGTATTTTTCCCGCAATTAATTATGGTGTGACTTATGTAATAAAGAGATTATAAATGAAAGTAGGTTTAGTGACAGAATTGTAACACCCGACGAGTCTGACCAGGTGACTTTCTTAACTGTTTTAACGACCATGTTTATTTTGATTTTCTCGATTTGGAATTTTATGCCAAGGCTTAATTATTGTGCATGTGTCATAAATTAGGTTGGGTGGCAGGATTTGTAATCAAGAATGGCTGGGTTAAGTATAAATAGGAAATGGAAACTTTTAAACCTCACCGTAGCCGACATTCCCTTCTACATTCCCTCATTTCCCCGAGCTGTCTCCCTCTCCGCCAGCGACTCTCTCTTTGACGATCGATTAATCCAACCTCCACTCCGATAACCTACGTTCGAGGTAAGATTTAGTCAATGTAGTTGCCGTGTAGTTATTTGGAACTCTATTTTCAACTAGAACCCAATGTTTCAAGATTCTTCAATGGCCGAATAATAGGAACATTTATAATCAGTGTTTGGTAATAGCATTTTCGAATCGATTCTGGACATTTAATATAATCGACCCTGGTTAATCGTTAGTTGAACCTAGCTGTTTTGGTTTTGGATTTCAGACTCCACACAGAGAACTAGACTAAGGGATTCGGGAATGACTTTAGTTATTAGATTCTAGGATCACTTGTGATTAGGACTATTAGGATTTTCATTTTAACTACTGCAATGTAAATGTTTTAGGTGAAGAAGTCTGAAGAAAAGGAGTTCAAGTTGCTAAGGAAACTAGGTAAGTGAATGTGTAGGATTACCGGCCATTAGGGCCCTACATCACAAGGATGCTAGGTAGAAACAGATACGATGATTAGAAGTTATTTAAGCTACTGTCTGTTTCTTATGTTGATGTTTGACTTAATGGTATGATTTCACGTCGGATGAATGCACTATTTGTAATGCCCCGAGTTATCTGAACCCGGTTCATCACACAATGCCCACACGTGACTAAAAATTTCAACCGTAAAAAAAAAATAAAATACTTGCAGCGGAAATCGTTTAAGCAAAAATGGAATTAGACAAAGTCATAAAAAAAAATGTTAAAATAATCGTTGGAAATATTAAGGAGTAATCGGCCAATAGGAAATAGAAGTTTAAATTGAAATACTTGAGATGTCACGGAGGTCAAACGGATCTGCCGATTAATAAAGTCAACGGAAGAAGCTGAAACAGAGAATAGAAGGCTTCTGCCGATGACGTCAGCCAAATGAAAACAAAGGACATCTCTCGGTAGACTGTATCTACCAGTGACTAAACGACAAAATACACTCTACATCTTCCGATGGCATCAGCCAGATGATTTCCTTCATCCGATCGACTTTGTTCTACATCCACTGGTGACTAAACGATAAAAGTCCCCCTACATCCACCGATGTCGTCAGCACGCATCTGCCGATGAGTTTACTGAGACATCATCCGATAGACTTAAACCTACACCTTCCGATTGAGTAAACTGCATACGCCGATCAATAAACGACAAACTCTCTACTTATATCTTCCGATTGACACATAACTATAACCCGACATCTACCGATAGACTTCATCTACCGATAGTGAACAAAACAACATCTTCCGATAAAACAAGCTACATATACCGATCACTAAACGACATATTTCGTTCTATATCATCCAATGGCTTCCACTGAAGACATCTTCCGATAGACAACAGAACAACAACTCAACCTTCAGAAAAGAATCTACTCACTTCACTGAAACCATTCAAAAACATTTCAAACCATTACATTACTAAAAATCCAGTGAGTGTCAACATTAAATTCCAACATAATACTATTAACAGGAAAATCTCGAGATCGTATTCAAAACATAGAAATCACTACTGTCATGAAAACTCAACATACTTAAATTGAAACTCTGTCAACTAAACTTTCACACCAACAGACATCAGTTAATTCGCCTGATCAGTACACCAGTTCGAGACAGAGAAGTGCTCCTCCAACCCCATCTATTCGTCAGTAAACTCAGGGAATTCACCTGCAGTATCCTCAACACCTACATCACAAAACTCATCTATTAACCTAATGCTAAGTAAGTAAAGCAATAATGAAATGAATTGCTGAAACATAAATTCCTAAACATGCAATTTCTACTTTCTCATCTCAGTTGCATACACATACGTTCATAAACTGATCTGATCCCTTGGTTCCCTTGGGAGTGGGATCAATTCTCCCAATGTCATACATCCTCTACTCGATTAAGGGGAGGATGAATTTCCTTAATAGCTGATCTGTTCCCTTGGTTCCCTTGGGAGTGGGATCAATTCTCCCAATGTCATACATCCTCTACTCGATTAAGGGGCGGATTAGTTCTCTTAATAGTTTGTCTGTCACATTCAGTTCATACCTTACCATTCTTACATGGAAATTCATTTTCGTAATCTTTCAAAAACATGATGCGTGACATACAAAATCATTCACAAGATGTATAACCCTACTGTTTTGTGATGTAGGCCTGAAGGCACATGCATACTTTACTTACCTGGCTCTCCTAGAAATGCTCAGTTACAACTACTCCAGAAGCTCGCTCACCTAAGGTCATGACAGTGCATTAATCCAACTCTTACTAAACCTTACCAAAAATCAATAATATGTTTGAGGAAACCGATTTGAAACTCTGCTACCTGTGCATTCCCATTTATCACCAAGAATCTGAACCCACCGTCAATCACAGAAACCTCGAAATCTTCACATTGTATTCTCTCAGTAAACTAATCGCTAAAATGCAAGAAAACAAGACTTACCTAGGTTGAAGGAGAATCGGGCGAGAGAATCGCCTAGAAAGTTCTACTGCTCGAGCTGAAAACCGAAAGAGGGAAATAAGGAATAGTGGCGGCTACTCTCACTGGACTTTTCCTTAAATAGGTTATCCACTATGTAAAATTCTAATTACCATCATGCCCTCGCCTGATCATTTATTAACCTAATCAATAACTCCCCCAACCCTTCTATAAAAGTACATCATTAATAATAATCTATATTTTGTTTCAATGGAACCGGGTGCTACAATCTACCCTTCTTAAAAGAATTTTGTCCTCAAAATTCAGTACCTGAATAGTTCTGGATATGGGTCCATCGTGTCCTGCTGGCACTCCCAAGTTATCTCCTCAATGTTCTGGTTATGCCATAAGACTTTTACCAGTGGAACTTCTTTGTTGTGTAATATCTTTACTGCATAATCTAAGATTTTTACTGGTTTCTCTTCATAAGTAAGAGTAGGAAGAACTTCGATACTCTGTTGTTCCACCATCTGTGAAGGATCTCTAACACATTTCTTTAGCATAGAAACATGAAACACATTATGAATTCCCTCCAGAGAAGCGGGTAACTGAAGTTGATATGCTGACTTTCCAATCCTCTTCACGATTTGGACAGGTCCAGAGGGTTCAACTTCCCTCTTTTCCCAAATCTCACAACTCCTTTGAAAGGTAACACCTTAAGGAAAACTTCATTACCAACATCAAATTCTAATTCTCTTCGTCTTTTGTCTGCATAGCTTTTCTGCTGGCTTTGAGCTGTTAAGATTCTTTGTCGAATAAGGGCAATCTTCTCCACTGTCTGCTGCACAATGTCAGGACCAATCAGTTGTGCTTCCCCAACTTCATCCCAATATAACGGAGATCTGCACTTTCATCCATATAATGCCTCGTAAGGTGCCATGCCTATTGTTGCTTGAAAACTGTTATTATAAGAGAATTCAACCAATGGTAAATACTTACTCCAAGAATCTTGAAATTCCAGTACACATGCACGAAGCATATCCTCCAACATTTGGATAGTTCTCTCGGATTGTCCATCAGTTTGAGGATGAAAGGCTATGCTAAAACTAAGCTGTGTTCCCATAGCCTTGTGCAAACTTTTCCAAAACTTAGATGTAAATCTGGAGTCTCGGTCTGAAACTATGGTGCTTGGAACTCCATGCAGTCTAACAACTTCGTGCACATACAACTCAGCCAATTGATCCATCGAGTATGTTATCTTCATTGGCAGAAAGTGAGCTGATTTGGTTAAACGATCAACTATTACCCAAATTGCATCGTGACCTTTTGCTGTTCTAGGTAATCCTATAACAAAATCCATAGTTATTTGTTCCCATTTCCATTCGGGAACTGGTAAAGGTTGCAATGTTCCAGCAGGCCTCTGGTGTTCAGCTTTGACTTGCTGGTAGACCAGACATGACTCCACATACTCCGCCACACTTCTCTTCATACCTGGCCACCAATAATGTTGCTTGAGATCTCTTTACATTTTCGTACCTCCAGGATGAACAGAAAGTCTGGAGGAATGTGCCTCTAGGATTTCCTTTCTAAGTTCAGTATCTGTAACGACCCTTATACTATTCCTAATTTCCCGTACGAAATTTTTCTTTTTCCTTTATACTTAATATTTAAGTGGAAAACAAATTAATAAAACGTTTAAAACAATTCTTCTTTCTTTTATCACCTAAATATAACTTCAACATCTTACACCCTAACGCCCTTCTATACCATTTCATAATACAAATTTTGCCTACATAACAATCATACTTTTCACAATACAATTCAACGTATAACCGCTCTATACTCTCACTCGAAACGACTCGGGACATAGTTAAATAAAACACGTTTTCACGAAAACAAACTGCGTGGTTACGTTTAAAACTATTCAAATCCTCCTGTTTTCAAAACAAATACCAAGCAGTTCCAGAATACATTTCAAAACGTTTCAAAACATCAAAACATAAACCTATCATCTACCAGACCAAGCATCCTAATATGTTCTATTCAGTTTACCAACAGCCCATCCATAACAACCTAAAAACAATTCAAAACATTTTCATAACATTTAATTTAAACAGCCAAACAGTTCCAGAATTTCAAAACAAATGTCATTACCTAACATCCTAAAATATCTTTACAATTCATAAACCCAAAATACCCCAAGAAGACCCTCAAAACCTATACATACGTCCCCACGGGTCAGATGAACCTCGACTGCGCAACACACCACCGCAACCCATCCTCCGTCAACTGCCTCATGCCTCAGGAGGAGGAAGCTCGTCCTCACCTGTTTCCACGTAAACACCTACACCATACAGACATCTATGAGATAAAAATCTCAGTAAGCTCTAGTAAATGCAAATGCATGCGTGCGTATGCTATTCAGAAAACATGCTCAGATTTAAATACAGATACAGATTCATTTATTACTTTGCTTTGCTTTGCTTTGCTATAAACTGTATACCGATTGCTTTACTTTGCTTTGCTATAAACTATATACCGATTTCTTTACTTTGCTTTGCTATAAACTGTATACCAATTGCTTTACTTTGCTTTGCTATAAACTGTATACCGATGGGCCATTTAAACTATATACCGAAGGGTCATTTAAACTGTATACCGAAGGGTCATTTAAACTGTATACCGATTGCTTTACTTTGCTTTGCTATAAACTATATACCGATTTCTTTACTTTACTTTACTATAAACTGTATACCGATGGGCCATTTAAACTATATACCGAAGGGTCCTTCTTTCTTTGCATTTACTTTAAAACGTCGTGCGGAAATTCGTTTTCATGACATTTAAAACACGTGATGCATGAACAGTTAATCAACGGAAAGTAAACAAACAACATACATATCAACAAGACAATACAACAAAACCTATAAACAGCTAACATAACTACCCAACCTAAACAACATAAAACAAGGAACCCTCAAGGATCCTTGATACGACGACGAGGTATGGTGTAGACCTTTCGGTCAAACAAGTCACGAGAACTTACCTCGTGCACGCTGCAATCCAAGCTTCGTCCACGAGCACTGTTTACCTAAGCAATTTACAAGAATTGACGTTAAAACGCGTTTGAGTTAATAAACGTCCAAATTGTCAAAAACCTTAACTAAAGAAATTCCTTAAAGTTCTAATCCAATTTATCGAGCTATTTATTTGAACAATTCACGCCCGGCACCTAAATTCTCAATTTACGAGCTTTTCTGAAAATCCTAAAATTCTCGGATTTTAAACTTTTTTCCGAATTGATC
>CM039502.1:36819970-36837470 GCA_022432975.1 Begonia masoniana
ATCACGAGGGGGGGGGACCCGACCAACCACGCTATGATGGGCGCAATGCCCGCCCTTGTTGCCCATGGGTGCCCTTGGCCACCCATGCCCAACTGTGCTCCCCCCTAAAGAGCAATCCGGACCATCTTGGGCCTGGCAGGAGTGTACATGCTATGTAGCCGAGGAGTCACTTTGCCCAATAACTCAAACTTTAGAACTTTTTTTTCCAAACCAATTTTGCAACTCCAAATGGGAATATATGGAGAGTCTATTGTGAAAGTTTCAAAATTTTTGGATGACATACGTATTTTTTAGAATTATTTCGTAATTGTAAATTAAAAAATAATAATAAATAGTACGAATGTTGAAAAATCATGAAACTTTGCAGACTATCTTCCCTTGATATGCTGCTTGTGTGGTTAAAATTTCAGGCAAATCGATATAGTTTGCTATGTTTTTTGGGTTAGCAACCTCGTGCTGGGCAAGGAGCACACGGGCATGCTGGCAGAGGCACGCGCGCGCCCATGCTGGGCGATGAGCGTGCCCATGCCCGGCGTGGCGTGCGCCCATGCCCGGCGTGGCGTGCGCCCAGCCCCAGCGCCTTGGTGCGGCGTGGCGCGCGCCCAGTGCACCGCGTGCACACCGCGTGCACACCGCGTGCACACCGCGTTGCACACGGTCACAACCGGTGCACACGGTGCATCAGTGTTGCGCCCGCGTCCCGGCGTGTGCGCGGCGTGTGCCGGCGTGGCGCGCGCATTGAATGCCAGTTGCGCGCTCCAGCGCATTAACTGCGCCGCGTAACGCCCCCTGGGCGAGCGCACTAGACGTTGGCGCCATCAATGCCCGGCCAGGGGCTCGGCCCACGTCCCCTGCGCGCCCGTGGGCAGCGCTGGGCTGCAGGCGCCAAGGCTAGCGGCTGGGCTTTTTTTTTTTTTTTTTGTTTCTTAAAATGAGCATTTATGCATACTTGTTAGTATTGCATTCCTTACTAAGCATTAGACTTATAGTTTAAACCTTATGATGTAGGTGAAGATTTAGCAGGTGAGGATTCCAAATTTAGTGATGATGTCTAAGGCTGGTTGCAGAATGGTGCTCAGGGTGGAAGTCTGTGGCTGGCAGGCGAATATGACCCCTAGTTATGCTCATAATGTGTCAGTAAGATTTATGATGAACTGATGTTTAAGTAGAATGAGATTTTCTTTAGAATATTGGATTCTGTGATTGTCTAATTTGGTTATCAAAATTTGGAGATGATTATAAGGGTATAGAATGATCTGTTTTATTTGAGTCTTCCGCTATTTGTATCCTAGATGAGTCCATGTTTGATGTCTGCCTATGTTTATGTCTACGAGTATGAGATCTGTGAAGGTCAGATTATCTTTCTGTTGATATGAGTTGTTTGAAAATTTCTGTATTTTACTGCTATGTGATAGAAGTTGGATGAATACATCATCCGGCTGACGTCACCGGTGTGAGCTGAATGATAGAAGCTGGATGGGTGAATCATTCGATTGACGTCACCGGTGGATGGCGAACGTTTGTTGTTCACCGGATGATGTCTCTTATCGGTTGAGGCAAGTGAGTCACGTGTATTGCCCATGCTTATCGGATGATGTCTCTGTTGAATGAGGGCATCAACCGGTTGATGTCATCGGTGAATGGGGACAATTGTTGCCCACCGGATGATGCCTCTTACTTGCAATGTTAAGTAGTCACGTGAGATGCACGAGATAACCGGGTGATGTAGATTTTCACTACCGGCAGAAGCGAGCTCTGTGCTTGTCGTTTAGTGATCGGTAGGAGCAAGTGAATAAGTAATGAGTTCTGTCGTTTTATGATCGACAGATGTGAGTTTATTCCTCTATCGGTAGATGCAGTTAAAGAGCTGAAGTTCCTGCTCATCGGCTGAAGCATTTTGCACTGCTCGCCGGCAGATGTGTAATGTATTTCATTGCCGAGCGATGTTTAATGAATCGCATGTGACGTCTTGAGCCAAGTTATGTTTTAAAAAAATATATATAAAGGGTATAACTTAAATAAAAATAGTAAGGATATATGGACAAGTCTGAAGGAGTCATGGTTTGGTCTCGGCCCTACTAGGGTTGTTACAATTATAGTATCAAAGCAAAACCGGGTTCTAAAATCGATTCTGCAGACTGCCTCCCAGCACAGATTGCCACCTGAGTACACTCCTACAACTGTAAGTGTTTATGATTTTAGTAAATGTCATTAAGTTAAGATATATTTATGAATATTTGGTCTAGGAATCTCAAAATGGTAAGAGGTCAGCAAAGAGAGACCAATGAGGACAGCAATGTCATTGCTCAGTTGACAGAGTTGGTCATGCGCCAATCTCGCCAGATCGAACAGCTGATGACTACCAGAGAAGAGCAAGCGAATTCTAGTTCAAATGCAGCTCAAGATCATGGTGGTGAGCGTTTTCATCGGCTTCGACCCCCGAAGTTTAGTGGTCGAGTTTCAGACCCTGTTTATGCTGAGGAATGGATTCAGAAGATGGAGGACATGTTTAGGTATGCAAAAGTTGAGGACGGAGATAAGGTTACGTGTGCTGTCTTTCACCTGGAACTTGATGCAAGGCATTTGGTGGAACTCAATCCAGAGCACCGCTAATGCAGGAGCTATGACCTGGGAAATGTTTAAGACTGCCTTCTTTGACAAGTACTTTAGCCAAGCTGTTCGGACCAGCAAGAAAATGGAATTCATGCAACTACGTCAAACCGGTTCTGTGGCTGATTACATCTGTAAGTTTGAGGCACTATCTCGATTTGCTCCCCGCCTGGTAGATGATGAGGAGGACAAGATTCACCAGTTTGTCTACGGGCTGAAGCCGAGCCTCTTCTAGGGAGTGAAGACTGCAGGGATCCATAACATACCTTATTCCGAAGTGGCTGCTACGGCTTTGGAATTGGAAGAGGTAGAGTTGGCAATACGAGGACAATGTAAACCGCCAAGGAAGTTTTTCAAGGATACTCAGCCACTACTACGCCAGGGCAGAGGTTGGCAACCACAACTGAATAGAGGGCCACAGTAACAGCAGAAAGGTATAAAGAGACCCTTCAATCCAAATGATGACCAAGGAAAAGGAAAGCGACCCCTGGTTCCTCTATGCCCCACCTGTCAGAAGAACCACCCTGGCGAATGCAAGTTGCACTCTGGCCGTTGTTATAGATGTGACAAGGTTGGACACGTGGTGTAATACTCGGCTTGTACGGAATATTAATAATATCTTATGTGATGGCCTTTTTGTAAATATGTCGAATCAAGTCCGTTTTTCGAAAAGAAAGCGTCATTAGAATCCTAACGATTAATTGGAACTTTAAGGAATTTACAAGAATTTTCGGAGTAATAACGCTATATTTCGAGTAATTAAGTTTCTCGTAATATAAATGACGTTTTAGTAAAAATAGTAAACAAGGTCCGATTTGCAAACGGACAGTTTTAATAAATCTCAAATAATAAGTTGGACTTATTGGTGAAATAAAGATATTTGGTGGAATCGAATAGCTAGTTAATTAACGAAACAAGCGACGAAACGAATATAAAAACAATGCAAGGGCAAAATGGTAATCTGTCAAATCAATATTATAAAATAACAAAATCTTTTCTTTTTCTTCACTTCACCTCTGCCTGAGAAAACCAGAGAGCTCTGGCGATTTTCTTCTCGCGGCGATTCCTCTAATCTAACCTCCGTTTTTCCTCCGTTCGTCTTCCGTTCTTCACGTTTTCTCCTCCAATCGACGCTCTAGGTATGAATCTATAGTTTTAGAGCGTTAGTTTTCAATTTTTAGAAAGTTATACATTTAGGTTTTCGTTTAGGGTTATCATAAAAATCAAGATTTAGGGTTCGAAATCGATAAGTCGTCATAGTTTATGAATGTATTGAACGTATTAAGCGTTATTAGACGAAGTTAGATTAATTTGTGAAAAATGTTAAAATTAGAGAATTTTTGGGTTTTTAGGAAAACTCGTTAATTGTGATTTTGAACTGTCGTGCACTAATTGGTGGTTTAAATGCTTTGATTAGTTAAGTTAGAACTTTTAGGAATTTCTTTAGTTAAGGTTTTGTCAATTTGGACGTTTAGAAGCTTAAACTCGTTTTAACGCCGATGTTGTATTTTGCCTCAGACAAACAACGCTCGTGGATGGAGCTTGAGCGTGTAACACCCGACATTTCGGCCAGGTGATTCTCTGACCATTTTCATTGTCACCCTCTTATTTAACCTTTATGATTTAAATTTAATGTTAAGACAAATTTATTACAAGTAGAGTAAAACTAGGTTGGGTGGCAGTTTTGTAATTAAGATTGATGGGTTGAGTATAAATAGAAAATGGAAACCTTAAACCTCATTTTATTACCACTGTAGCCGACATTCCCTCTAGGCGATTCCTTCTCTCCCAAGCTTTTGCTCTCGGCTACCAGAATCTTCCCTTGCTGACGGCTGGTTTCAGCCTGCTTTTCTCTGCAAATCCGCACCCGAGGTATGAAATGGACAATGTAGTCATTTATTAGTGATTAAAGTTCTGCTTTCAGCTCGGCATTTGAGTTCGGAATTTTCTTAGCAGTGGCCGAGTAGTTTAAGACCCTTTTAAGTCTGAGAGTAGAAATGTCATCCCAAATCGATTCTGAACATTTCAAAGTAACCAACTCGGATTTAATCAATGGTAAAACCTGTCCACCTAGTTTCAGATTTCAGACTGCAGTGTGTCAAACAGAGGATTCGGAGTAACCTTAGCTATTAGAGTCCTAGGACGATTTATGAATAGAACTATTAGGACCTTTGTTTTAACTACTGTAATGTACATGTTTTAGGTGAAGAAGTTTAAAGGGAAGAAGCTCGGATTGCTAAGGAAACCAGGTAAGTGAATGTATTAAGATTTCCGGCCACTAGGGCCCTACACCGCAAGGGTATTAGGAAATCATTGAGATGTCTGTCTGTTGACTATGACTAGTTATTGCCATGATATGAAGAAATTGTGTAAGAAGATGTTAAGTTACAGGATGTTTTGCTTGCCCTTATGGTATGAATTCTCTCTGTGAACTTCATGTTTATGTATTGAGTCCACGTTTATGACTGAGTTAAGAACATGAAAAGTAAATGTAATCATGATTAAGTGCAGGACGGGAAAAGAGACCATGACAAGTATAGCTCGCGGATTCTCCCCCTGGTGGAGGCCGAGCTGATGATATGTATGGCTCGCGAATTCTCCCCCTGGTGGAGGCCGAGTTGATGATGTGTATGGCTCGCGAATTCTCCCACTGGTGGAGGCCGAGTTAGTTGTTACTATGATTGCCGCGATAGGCAAATGACTATGAACCCCTGTCTTTCTCCCTCGTCTCCTGCCTTAATACATGCCATGTAAATAATGAAAATGAACATGAATGAAGAAAGGTTTATGAACTTGTGTTCTTTAATTTGTGCACTCATGTATATCTGTCAGCATGCATTCCTTACTAAGCATTAGGCTTATAGTTAAACCTTATGGTGTAGGTGAAGGAGGTTCAGGTGAGGATACTTTGTTCAAAGAGGATGCTTAAGGCTGGTTGCTGGAGGAAGCTCAAAATGACAGTGCAGGACTGGAAAGGCGATTTATGACCCCTGGTTAACGCTCTTTTGTTTCAGTAACATAAAGGATATGGTAGTTTAAGTAGGATGAGATTATTTTATAATGTTGAGCCTTGAGACTGTCTAGTTGATCACTGAGTCAGGGAATGATTATATAGATTTATAAATGATCTGTAGTTTAAGTCTTCCGCTATATGCATTCTGAATGAGTTGTGGTTTCTTTCTGTTGGAAGGAGTCATTTGATGATTTAATGTTTTCTACCGTAAGATGGAAGCTGGATGAGGCAATCGTCCGGCTGACGTCATCGGTAGATGCCGAATGATAGTAGTTTGAGGGTTTAGTCTTCCGGCTGACGTCATCAGTAGATGCCGAATGATGGTAGTTTGATGGTTTAGTCTTCCGGATGACGTCACCGGTAGATGTAGAATGTGTTTTGTCGTTTAGCGACCGGTAGATGTAGAATGTGTTTTGTCGTTTAGCGACCGGTAGATGTAGAATGTGTTTTGTCGTTTAGCGACCGGTGGATGTTGGCTGACGTTACCAGAAGTTGTAAATGTTATCTTGTCGTCTAGTGACCGGTGGATGTCACCGGATGATGTTTTAATTGAGCACGCGAGGCCCACGTGCCCACCGGAAGATGTCTCCTTTTAGGCGGTTTTAAGCGAGTCACGCGCAATGCACGTGATGACCGGACGATGAAATCTCTGTAGATTGTCAACACATGCAACCCATGCAAACCCGAGTAGAATCATGTTAAGAGAGATGAGGGCATTCCTTCCTTGCCCGAATTTTGTCAAGAAACCGATGACCGAGCCTAGTCGCTCGACTCTGTGAGAGTTTGAGCCGACGAGGTGTAGGAAATCGTGCACGAGAGGATTCGTCTTCCTTGATGGTTCTACGTCTCTGTTTCCAGTTTTAAAAAAAAAATATGTATTATGCAAATGTGAATGTCTGTCGAGAGTTAGAGAAGATGTAATAATAGTAAAAGTCAAGCGAACGATTAATGAAAGATTATGAATACGTGACGGCTCCTGGCCGGGGTCGTTACAATTATGGTATCAGAGCAAAACCAGGTTCTAAAACCGATTCTGTAAACTGCCTTCCAGCACTGACTGTCACATGAGCACACCTCAGCAACTGTAAGTATTTATGATTTCATGTATGTCATTAAGTTAAGTTATGCCTGTAATGATTTGTCTAGGAATCCCGAGATGGTTAGAGGTCAACAGAGGGTGACCAATGAGGATAGCAATGCTATTGCTCAATTGACTGAGTTAGTCATGCGCCAATCTCACCAGATAGAACGACTGATGACAGCTAGAGAAGAACAAGGCAACTCCAGTACTAACGAAACTCATGATCATGGGGGTGAACGCTTTCACCGGCTTCGACCCCCGGTGTTTAATGGGTATGTTTCCGATCCTATTCATGCTGAGGAGTGGATTCGAAAGATAGAAGACATGTTTAAGTATGCAAAGGTTGATGAAGGGGATAAGGTCACCTATGCTGTCTTTCATTTGGAGTTAAGTGCAAGGCATTGGTGGGACTCGATCCAGAACACCGCTAATGCCGAAGCTATGACCGGGGGGATGTTCAAGACTGCCTTCTTTGACAAGTACTTTAATAGGACTGTACGGGCCAACAAGAAGAAGGAGTTCATGAATCTTCGACAAACTGGCTCTGTGACGGATTACATATGCGAATTTGATGCCTTAGCACGGTTTGCTCCCCGTATGATTGAGGATGAGGAAGGCAAGATTTATCAGTTTGTTCAAGGACTGAAGCCAAGTCTGTACATGAAAGTGAAGACTGCCGGCATACATAATGTACCTTATGGTGAAGTGACGGCTAAGGCCTTGGAGCTGGAAGAGGCAGAAATGACAGCATATGCACAGCGCGAGCAGCCAAAGAAACTCATGAAGGACATTCCACCGCCACCACGTCAGAACAAAGGTTGGCAGCCGCGACAGAACAAGGGACCACAGCAACAACAGCAGGGAATAAAGAGGCCCTTCAACCTGAATGGTGACCAGGGAAAGGGAAAGAGACCTCTGGCACCTCTATGCCCTACATGTCAGAAGAACCACCCTGGTGAGTGCAAGTTGCTTTCTGGCTGCTGTTTCAGGTGTGATAAGACCGGACACTTAGTCAGAGACTGCCCCATGCCGCCAGACCCGAATCGTGCAAGAGTTGTACCCAGAGTGTATGCGTTGATGGAAGATGAGGGAGCTGTTCAGTATACAGTCATATCAGGTACTATCATGATCTGTGGTTTTGCTGCTTATACACTCATAGATACAGGGGCCACACACTCGTTTATATCAACCTTGTTTGTATGCAAACATAACATAGGACCTTTGCTAGCTGAAAGGTCATATAGTGTCGTGTTACCATCAGGGAAGTCCCTACATTCAGAACAGATTGTTAAGGGTGACGTCGTGTCCTTAGGGGATAAGAATCTCTATACGGAATTAATTGTCATTGACATAAAAGGGTATGAAGTGATATTAGGGATGGATTGGTTATTTAGACATCATGCCACGATAAGTTGTAGATCTGGAATAGTTGATTTTAGACCCCCAAATGGCAATCATTATTCTTTCCAAGCTATTCCTAAAATAAGTAAGATACCAATTATATCCTCACTAGAAGTATATCGAATGCTGAGATGTGGTTGCGAGAGCTACCTGGCTAGTGTGAAGGATGACCGGGTGAAGAATAGAATTGAGCTGCAGGATATTCCTATAGTCCGAGAGTTTCCCGAGGCATTCTTGGATGACTTACCGGGTATACCACCCGATAGGGAAATAGAGTTTGTAATTGATACATACCCCGAGGCATCACCTGTATCTAAGAATCCTTACCGTATGGCACCTGTTGAATTGAAAGAATTGAAGGTCCAACTGCAGGAATTGGTTGACAAGGGATTTATTCGCCCCAGCAGTTCTCCTTGGGGTGCACCAGTCTTATTTGTGAGGAAGAAAGATGGTTCCCTTAGAATGTGCATAGACTATAGGGAACTAAATAAGTTGACAATCAAGAATAGGTACCCCTTGCCTAGGATTGATGATTTGTTTGACCAATTGCAAGGAGCTAAGGTATTTTCAAAGATAGATCTACGTTCGGGTTACTACCAACTGAAGGTTAAGGAAGGAGATATACCAAAGACAGCCTTCAGAACCCGCTATGGACATTATGAATTCTTGGTCATGTCGTTTGGATTGACAAATGCCCCTGCAGCCTTTATGGACTTAATGAATCGAGTATTTCGGGAGTACTTGGACAAATTTGTGATTGTGTTTATAGATGATATCCTGATATACTCGCGGACTGAAGCTGACCATGTAGAACATTTAAGAGTAGTTTTGACGACATTGAAAGAGCACCAGCTTTATGCCAAATTGTCTAAGTGTGAGTTTTGGTTGGATAAAGTTAATTTCCTTGGCCATATAGTTTCTGCTAATGGAATATCAGTGGACCCGACCAAAATTCAGGCTGTAAAGGATTGGCCACAACCAAAGAATGCCAGTGAAGTCCGCAGCTTCCTTGGATTGGCAGGCTATTACAGAAAATTCATCAAGGGATTTTCTATGATAGCTAAACCCCTGACGAGTTTGACGAAGAAGGACATTAAGTATTCTTGGACCGAAGCCTGTGAAGATAGCTTTCGGGTGTTGAAACTGAAGTTAACAACAGCCCCTGTTTTGACCCTCCCAACCGAAGAAGGAAAATTTAGTGTTTACTGTGATGCGTCTAAAGTCGGTTTAGGTTGTGTCCTGATGCAAGAGGGTAAAGTTATAGCGTATGCTTCTAGGCAGCTAAAGAATCACGAGCAGAATTACCCTACCCATGATCTAGAACTAGCTGCTGTTGTTTTTGCCCTGAAGATTTGGAGACACTATTTATATGGACAGCAATGTGAGGTGTTTTCTGACCATAAAAGCCTAAAGTACCTCTTCACACAGAAGGAGTTGAACATGAGACAGAGACATTGGTTGGAATTTGTCAAGGACTACGATTTTGAGATCAAGTATCACCCGGGGAAGGCTAACTTTGTAGCTGATGCACTTAGTAGGATGTCAACAACAATGCAGCTCGTGGTTTCAACCATGTCTATACCTTTGAGAACAAAAGTTCAGATGTTTGACTTGGAGATAGTTCCAAAGTTATCAATCCTGCTCGCTGAGTTAACTATTCAACCAACAATTTTGGAAAAGATCAAGGATGCGCAACAGAGGGATTCAGAGGAAAATATCAGCATGATGAATAAGTTGAAAGACACCACCTCCGAGTTCAGTCTCTCCAAGGATGGAATCCTGAGGTTTAGGAATCGGTGGTGCATTCCTAATGATGTGGAATTGCGTAAGTTGATCTTAGCTGAGGCGCACTCCTCTTCCTTTTCTGTACATCCTGGCTGCACCAAGATGTACCGAGACCTGAAGTTACTGTACTGGTGGCCTAACCTAAAAAGGGATGTTACTAAGTATGTAGAGTCCTGTTTAGTATGCCAACAAGTCAAAGCCGAGCACCAACGTCCAGGAGGTACTCTTCAGCCTTTGCCTATTCCCGAATGGAAGTGGGAACACATAGCTATGGATTTCGTAGTAGGACTACCTAAGACGACAAAAGGACATGATTGTATTTGGGTTGTTGTGGATAGGATGACAAAATCAGCCCATTTCTTACCAGTAAGGACCACCTATACGATGGACCAATTCGCTGATCTCTATGTTCAGGAAATTATTAGGTTACATGGAATCCCTGTATCCATTGTCTCAGACCGTGACCCCAGGTTTACCTCTCGATTCTGGAAAAGTTTGCAAGGCACATTAGGTACAAAGTTATCTTTCAGCACGGCTTTTCACCCACAGACCGATGGCCAATCAGAAAGGACTATTCAAATACTCGAAGATATGTTGAGAGCATGTGTACTTGACTTTCAGACAACTTGGAGTAGACATTTACCGCTAGTTGAGTTCTCCTACAATAACAGTTATCAGTCCACCATTGGTATGGCACCATATGAAGCACTGTACGGTAGGAAATGTAGGTCACCTCTTTATTGGGATGAGATTGGTGAAGCAAAACTTCTTGGACCCGATATTCTGCAGCAAATGTCAGATAAGATTGCCACTATTCGAAAAAGAATGATGACTGCACAAAGCCGACAGAAGTGTTATGCAGATCAAAGGAGGAGGGAACTCGAGTTTGCAGTAGGAGATGAAGTATTCTTAAAGGTGTCACCATTTAAGGGAGTCTTAAGATTTGGCAAGAAAGGAAAACTTAATCCGAGATTTATTGGACCCTTCCCTTTCTTGGCAAAAGTCGGGAGTACAGCGTACAGACTACAACTGCCTCCATCATTGGATAAAGTTCATAATGTCTTCCATGTGTCAATGTTAAGGAAGTGCATGCGTGATCCAATGCAAGTCATCCAGCCATCAGATATTGGTTTAGAGCCGACACTGGAGTATGAGGAGAAACCAATACAGATTTTGGAATATACAATCAAGACTCTGAGAAACAAGGAGATTCCATTGGTGAAAGTTTTATGGACGAATCACGGCATTGGAGAAGCCACATGGGAAAGACAGCAGGAGATGTTGGACAATTATCCAGAGTTATTTGCTTGAGCAATTTTCGAGGACGAAAATTTTGTTTAAGGAGGGGTGGATGTAACACCCGACATTTCGGCCAGGTGATTCTCTGACCATTTTCATTGTCACCCTCTTATTTAACCTTTATGATTTAAATTTAATGTTAAGACAAATTTATTACAAGTAGAGTAAAACTAGGTTGGGTGGCAGTTTTGTAATTAAGATTGATGGGTTGAGTATAAATAGAAAATGGAAACCTTAAACCTCATTTTATTACCACTGTAGCCGACATTCCCTCTAGGCGATTCCTTCTCTCCCAAGCTTTTGCTCTCGGCTACCAGAATCTTCCCTTGCTGACGGCTGGTTTCAGCCTGCTTTTCTCTGCAAATCCGCACCCGAGGTATGAAATGGACAATGTAGTCATTTATTAGTGATTAAAGTTCTGCTTTCAGCTCGGCATTTGAGTTCGGAATTTTCTTAGCAGTGGCCGAGTAGTTTAAGACCCTTTTAAGTCTGAGAGTAGAAATGTCATCCCAAATCGATTCTGAACATTTCAAAGTAACCAACTCGGATTTAATCAATGGTAAAACCTGTCCACCTAGTTTCAGATTTCAGACTGCAGTGTGTCAAACAGAGGATTCGGAGTAACCTTAGCTATTAGAGTCCTAGGACGATTTATGAATAGAACTATTAGGACCTTTGTTTTAACTACTGTAATGTACATGTTTTAGGTGAAGAAGTTTAAAGGGAAGAAGATCGGATTGCTAAGGAAACCAGGTAAGTGAATGTATTAAGATTTCCGGCCACTAGGGCCCTACACCGCAAGGGTATTAAGAAATTATTGAGATGTCTGTCTGTTGACTATGACTAGTTATTGCCATGATATGAAGAAATTGTGTAAGAAGATGTTAAGTTACAGGATGTTTTGCTTGCCCTTATGGTATGAATTCTCTCTGTGAACTTCATGTTTATGTATTGAGTCCACGTTTATGACTGAGTTAAGAACATGAAAAGTAAATGTAATCATGATTAAGTGCAGGACGGGAAAAGAGACCATGACAAGTATAGCTCGCGGATTCTCCCCCTGGTGGAGGCCGAGCTGATGATATGTATGGCTCGCGAATTCTCCCCCTGGTGGAGGCCGAGTTGATGATGTGTATGGCTCGCGAATTCTCCCACTGGTGGAGGCCGAGTTAGTTGTTACTATGATTGCCGCGAGAGGCAAATGACTATGAACCTCTGTCTTTCTCCCTCGTCTCCTGCCTTAATACATGCCATGTAAATAATGAAAATGAACATGAATGAAGAAAGGTTTATGAACTTGTGTTCTTTAATTTGTGCACTCATGTATATCTGTCAGCATGCATTCCTTACTAAGCATTAGGCTTATAGTTAAACCTTATGGTGTAGGTGAAGGAGGTTCAGGTGAGGATACTTTGTTCAAAGAGGATGCTTAAGGCTGGTTGCTGGAGGAAGCTCAAAATGACAGTGCAGGACTGGAAAGGCGATTTATGACCCCTGGTTAACGCTCTTTTGTTTCAGTAACATAAAGGATATGGTAGTTTAAGTAGGATGAGATTATTTTATAATGTTGAGCCTTGAGACTGTCTAGTTGATCACTGAGTCAGGGAATGATTATATAGATTTATAAATGATCTGTAATTTAAGTCTTCCGCTATATGCATTCTGAATGAGTTGTGGTTTCTTTCTGTTGGAAGGAGTCATTTGATGATTTAGTGTTTTCTACCGTAAGATGGAAGCTGGATGAGGCAATCGTCCGGCTGACGTCATCGGCAGATGCCGAATGATAGTAGTTTGAGGGTTTAGTCTTCCGACTGACGTCATCAGTAGATGCCGAATGATGGTAGTTTGATGGTTTAGTCTTCCGGATGACGTCACCGGTAGATGTAGAATGTGTTTTGTCGTTTAGCGACCGGTAGATGTAGAATGTGTTTTGTCGTTTAGCGACCGGTAGATGTAGAATGTGTTTTGTCGTTTAGCGACCGGTGGATGTTGGCTGACGTCACCGGAAGTTGTAAATGTTATCTTGTCGTCTAGTGACCGGTGAATGTCACCGGATGATGTTTTAATTGAGCACACGAGGCCCACGTGCCCACCGGAAGATGTCTCCTTTTAGGCGGTGTTAAGCGAGTCACGCGCAATGCACGTGATGACCGGACGATGAAATCTCTGTAGATTGTCAACACATGCAACCCATGCAAACCCGAGTAGAATCACGTTAAGAGAGATGAGGGCATTCCTTCCTTGCCCGAATTTTGTCAAGAAATCGATGACCGAGCCTAGTCGCTCGACTCTGTGAGAGTTTGAGCCGACGAGGTGTAGGAAATCGTGCACGAGAGGATTCGTCTTCCTTGATGGTTCTACGTCTCTGTTTCCAGTTTTTAAAAAAAAAAAATATGTATTATGCAAATGTGAATGTCTGTCGAGAGTTAGAGAAGATGTAATAATAGTAAAAGTCAAGCGAACGATTAATGAAAGATTATGAATACGTGACGGCTCCTGGCCGGGGTCGTTACAGAGCGGCTTTGGACACGAGGTAAGTTCTTGTGATTTTCTCTGGCCGATTGGCCTACACTGTACGTCGAAGTCGTCTCAAGGAGTTTTGGTGATGCGGATGTTTAAATTGTTTTAGTCGGGTAGTTAGGATTAGTTCTGTATAGGTTATGCTTTTAAATGCTTTATTGTCTTGATGGTACGAATCATGTATGTTTACTTTCTGTCGTATTGAACTGTTCACGCATCACGTGTTTTAAAAGAACATATAAAATGAATTTCCGCATGATGTTTTAAAGAAAATGGCAATGTGGCCTGGAGAGGGGTACGACCTATTGTGAAGACCGATTACGGGTTTGTCACAATACCACATCTATTGCATACTCATACAGTTATACAGTTATAGGTCATGCGAGATAGGGCTCAGGCACGGTTGTACGCGCTATAAGCGTGTACCCCCCTCTTCTAGCTGGAAAGAGTAGTCCGACCGCTGAATGTGCTATCTCCGGTTAGGAGGCTGAGATCTCGGTGACACCCACAGAGTAAAGATAAAGAAAATGATGCATGATTTCTGAACTCATATGCATAGCATGCATTTACATTTACTAGAACTTGCTGAGATTTTTATCTCATAGGTGTCTGTATGGTGTAGGTGACTTCAACATAGGTGAGGATGAGATCCCTCCACCTGAGGAGTGATGCAGTTGACGGAGGATGGCTTGCGGTGGTGTGTTGCGCAGTCGATGCTTAACCTCACCCGTGGGGATGTATGTGCGTGTTTGAGCGTGTTGGGTTATTTTGAGAGAAATATGTACAAAGATAGAACATTTTAGGATGTTTGGATCTGATAGTAGATAGGTTTATATTTGATGTTTTAAACGTTTTTTGGAAATCTAATTTATAAACTGTTGTTGTTAAGATTTTTTTTAGGGAATTGTTGATGATTTAAAATAGGTGGATATACTCAGTTTTCAAACGTATCCATGCAAATTGTTTTCCTGAAAGTTTAAAGTGTGTATCAGCTGTGAAATTTAGGAAATGAGAAATGAACGATGTTATGTTAGAGTTTAAGGGAAAATGTTAATTTGTAAAGTGTGTGGTGTGCAGGGGAAACTTGGTGTTTTGCTCTCTGGAATTTTCGGATTCCAGAGAGCATTTGTAAATGAAGATAGAAGAGAAAGAAGAAGGTGGAGGGTGGCGATCGGGCGCAGGTGTGAGGGGCGACTGATTGCCCCTCCCTGCATTTGATGCAGCGATCGATCGCTGGCACAAAGGGGCGACGATTGCCCCGTGCTGTTTGGTGCATCAGCGATCGATCTCCTGCATTTGGAGATCGATCGCCCCTCCCTTTTAGTTGACTTTTTTTACAGTTTTGTCCTCCTTTAATTTTAATTGTTTCAATTGATTTTAAGTTTTATTTAATTAGTTTTGAGTTTTGTTTTAAATGGTTTTAAAACACAGACATTATCGATTTCAATTCCGATTTCAGTTTAAATTCCGCCTAGAGTTTATTTAAAGTATAGGGACAAGAAAAATAAAATATATATATATATATATATATATATATATATATATATGTACGGGAAATTGGGTACAGTACTAGGGTCGTGATACGTGGTCAGAGACTGCCCTTTGCCATCAGACCCGAATCGAGTCAGGGTAGCACCAAAGGTTTATGCTTTAATGGAGGATGAAGATGCCGAGCAGCACACAGTCATAACAGGTACCATTATGGTTTGTGGTATTTATGCTTACACACTTATAGATACAGGGGCCACACACTCGTTTGTATCAACCCTGTTCGTACTTGAGCATAAACTAGAACTCATGTCAGCTGAGAGGTCATTTAGTGTCATGTTACCATCGGGGAAGTTCCTACATTCTGAGCAGATATTGAAAGGTGATGTTATGTCCTTAGGAGATAAGAAGTTATATGTAGAACTGATCGTAATCGATATGAGAGGATATGAGGTCATACTAGGGATGGATTGGTTATTCAGGCATTATGCCACGATAAGTTGTAGGTCTGGATTAGTTGAGTTCTGACCCCCGAACGGTGATCGGTATTCCTTCCAAGCTATCCCAAAACTAAGTAAAATGCCAATTATTTCTTCACTAGAGACTCAACGATTACTGAAGAGTGGTTGTGAGAGTTTTCTAGCTTGTGTAATTAATGCTCGGGTGGAGAATAAGGTAAAGCTACAAGATATTCCCATAGTCAGAGAGTTTCCAGATGCATTTTTGGATGACTTGCCCGGAATACCACCCAACAGAGAAATTGAGTTTTTAATAGATACTTATCCTGAGGCTTTACCTGTGTCTAAGAACCCTTACCGCATGGCACCTGTTGAGTTGAAAGAATTAAAAGTCCAACTGCAGGAATTAGTAGATAAAGGGTTTATACGCCCTAGCAGTTCTCCCTGGGGTGCACCTGTTTTATTCGTTAAGGAGAAGGATGGTTCTCTTAGAATGTGCATTGACTATAGGGAGCTAAACAAGTTGACAATTAAGAATAAATATCCTTTACCCTGAATTGATGATCTGTTTGACCAATTACAAGGAGCTAAAGTATTTTCAAAGATTGACTTACGTTCGGGTTACTACCAACTGAAGGTTAAGGAGAGTGATACCAAAGACAGCCTTCAGGACCCGCTACGGACCCTATGAATTTCTTGTGATGTCGTTTGGACTGACTAATGCGCCTGCAGCCTTTATGGACTTGATGAATCGTGTGTTTCGTGAGTATTTGGACAAGTTTGTGATTGTGTTTATAGATGATATACTAATATACTCACGTACTGGGGCTGACCATGCAGAGCATTTAAGAGTGGTTTTGACGACATTAAAACAGCAGGAGCTTTATGCAAAGCTGTCTAAGTGTGAGTTCGGGTTGGATAAGGTCAACTTCTTAGGCCATGTCATCTCTGCTGATGGTATATCAGTAGATCCAACCAAAATTCAGGTCGTTAAGGATTGACCACAGCCAAGGAATGCCAGTGAAGTCCGCGGTTTCCTTGGTCTGGCGGGTTATTATAGAAAGTTCATTATGGGATTCTCTATGATAGCTAAGCCTTTAACTAATTTAACAAAGAAGGACATCAAGTACTCTTGGACTGAAGCTTGTGAAGATGGCTTCCAGACACTTAAACTGAAGTTGACAACAGCCCCACTTTTGACTCTCCCAACCGAAGAAGGAAAGTTTAGTGTTTACTGTGATGCATCCAAAGTTGGTCTGGGGTGTGTTTTGATGCAAGAAGGTAAGGTTGTGGCGTATGCCTCTAGGCAGCTGAAGAGTTACGAACAGAATTACCCCACTCACGATTTAGAACTAGCCGCAGTTGTTTTTGCATTAAAGATTTGGAGACACTATTTATATGGTCAATAGTGTGAGGTGTTTTCTGACCATAAGAGCCTGAAGTACCTATTCACCCAAAAGGAATTAAACATGAGACAAAGACGTTGGTTGGAATTTGTTAAGGATTACGACTTTGAGATTAAATACCACCCGGGCAAGGCTAATGTTGTAGCCGATGCTTTAAGTTGGATGTCTAAGACAATGCAGCCCGCAGTATCAACCATGTCTGTACCATTATGGAAGGAAGTTCAGAAGTTCGAATTGGAAATAGTTCCTGAGTTGTCAACTTTACTTGCTGATTTAACCATTCGACCAACTATTTTGTATAAGATCAAAGAGGCACAACAGAAGGATTCAAAGGAGAATAATAGTATGATGAGTAAGTTAAAAGACGCCTCCTCTGAATTCAGTCTCTCCAATGATGGTATTTTGAAATTTAAGAATCGATGGTACATTCCAAGTGTCA
>CM039502.1:36842470-36855109 GCA_022432975.1 Begonia masoniana
GTATTCCCGATTGTTGTTGATAATAAGTAGAAATAACGAATGTTGGCGGAGCTCGAGTAGTTGGTGAACCCGAATACCATTATTGTAAGCTGAGGTTTCCATGCACACTAGGTGGTTGATGCAATGTCTGAAATGAAATAAGTTAGACTTCTAGGGAATACACTTAGTTAGGAAACTACCATTCCTGATTTTAGACTATTTAGGATTTGTTTTCTTACATTAATATATGAAATGTCTTAGGTGGAAAAGAGTCCAGGTGAAGGAAAAATGTTGCTAAGGAATCCAAGTAAGTGAATGTATTAAGATTTCCGGCCATTAGGGCCCTACATCACAAGGACACTAGGTTGGTTTCGTCTCTAATGTTCGGATAGTGTTTGTGAAATTGTCTGTTCTGGTATGATGCTTGGCTTATCTTACGATATATTATCTGTTGTATGACTCTTTCCATAGTCTATTGATTTAAGTCCATTCCTATGTCTGTATTATGATTTATCTTCCAAGTATACGAAAATGTTTTATGTGCAAGCCTCTTTATGAATAAGATAAGAATATGAAACGTATGCAACTATGATTAAGTGAGGGTTGGGGCAGTTTGGCCATGTCACTGTCCAGGAATGGACCATGATTCTTGCCCGCAAGGGCCATGTACACGCGCACTCTGCCTACCCCCCTTCGGCACTAATCCCTCCTTAATCCATGTTATGTAAATGATGAACAAGAACATGAAAAGAACAAGAAAATGAAACGTATGAAACCTTGATTAAGTGAGAGTTGGGGGCGGTTTTGGCCATGTCACTGTCCAGGAATGAACCATGATTCTTGCCCGCAAGAGCCATGTACACGCGCACTACCTACCCCCCTTCGGCACAAACTACTCCTTAATCCATAATATGAAAACGATAAACAAGAATATGATTCCCACGATTTGAAAATGAATGAGAACATAAGAATGATTTCCGATTTGAGTAAGAGATGTGAACATGATTTTATTGAGTAAGCATGTATTTGTTGCACTCCTTACTAAGCATTAGGCTTATAGTTTGAACCTTATGATGTAGGTGATGAAACAGCATGTGAGGACTTCACTCTAGAAGAAAATACTTAGGTCTGGTTGCTGGTTGATGCTCATGGTGATGATTTGTGGCTGAGAAGCGATTTTAACCCGCGGAGTGTTGCTTTCAGTACAATTTAGTAAGATCTATGATAAGATTTCATTGATAGGAAAAGAATTTCTTTATGTCAATAGATATCTGACTTGTTAAGTACAAGTTTAAGTTTAAGAAAGTTCCAGATTTAAGAATCTTCTTTATGTGATTAGTCTTCCGCTACGAACTTAAGTTAATGATTGCGAGGTTCATGTGTATGGGGATTTTGGTAAAGGGAGTTGAGTTCTTTTAAAAAAGGAAGAATTTAAGTCTCAACGTCGATCGATAATTGGTAGATGTTTGGTTACTGTTGAGCGGTGGATGTGCTCAGTAGATGTAATCGGTAGATGTTCGGTTACTGTTGATCGGTGGATGTGCTCTGTAGATGTAATCGGTAGATGTGGAATATTACTATTGAGCGGTGGATGTCGCTCGACAGAAATGACCTGTGGATGCTGGGTGAATGAGTCATCCGGCTGACGTCATCGGTAGATGTGGGATATTACTGTTGAGCGGTGGATGTCACTCGAAAAAAATGACCGGTGGATGCTGGGTGAATGAGTCAACCGGTTGACGTCATCGGTAGATGTGGGATATTACTGTTGAGCGGTGGATGTCGCTCGACAGAAATGACCGGTGGATGCTGGGTGAATGAGTCATCCGGCTGACGTCATCGGTAGATGTGGGATATTACTCTTGAGCGATGGATGACGCTCGACAGAAATAACCAGTGGATGTGAACGAAAAAGGTTAATTCGATTGTCTGTTGATTCTTTCTTTAAATAGATATTTTCCCAAATGATTTTAAATGACTTCGAATTTGATTGGAATTTCTTTAAAAACATATTTATATATATACACAAAAAAAAAGAATTGGGTTGACATTTTTGTGACGAATATGATTATATAAAATTCTCGACCCGTCGGGTTTCGGTTCTTGACAATTATGGTATCAGAGCAACCTTGGTTTAAAATCGGTTCTATAGACTCCCTACCAGCACAAATCACCGCATGAGTACTCTCCATCAACTGTAAGTGTTTACGATTTTAGTAATGTCATTCAAAGTTAAGTTGTGTTTATGATAATATGTTAGGATTTCCAAGATGGTGAGAGGTCAACAAAGAGAAGGCAACGAGGATAGTTGTAGCACCCGGTTTCATTGAGCCAACTTACCTTGTTAACTAGTAGTGAACGTTTTATAAATGCATTTAGGAGGAATTAGTGATTAGGCTTATGAGTGACTAGGTGAAGGCATAATGGTAAATTAAGATATAAAATGGATAACTTATTTAAGGAAAGAGGTTCTGCGTTTAATGCACTGTAGCTACCACCATTTCCTATTTTTTCTCTTTGGGTTTTCAGCTCAGCTTAGCTCAGCAGACTTCCTTCCGACATTTTCCTCTCTGATTTTCTCCATTCTAGGTGAGTTTTGTTTCATTTTACTTGCTGTTTTAGTGATTAGATAACAGAGAGATCGTAGGGGAGTGTTCGTGAATGCTGTGAGTGAGAATTAGTTTCGGGTTTTGGGGAGAACTATGAATGCTCGACGAACAGAACTTCTAGGTAGTTTCCCTAAGATTTCTAAATAGTTTAGAATGAAGTTAAGTAATGCGGTGCTCTAATTACGATTATAGGTGAGAAGATTTCCGAAGTAGCTAACAACCAGACAATCTCCAGGAGACCAGGTAAGTAAAGTATGCTTGTGCCTTCGAGCCTACATCACAAAACAATAGGGTTGTGTATGCTTGAATGTGTTTGTATGTCATGCATCATATTTTGACAGTATGCAAAAATAAATTTACATGAAATGGCATGGTAAGGAATGAACAGACTGTAACAGTTGTTAAGGGAACTAATCCGCCCCTTAATCAAGAGAGAGGATGTATGACTTTGGAAAAAGTGATCCAAATCCCAATTTCACAGGGGGATCTGAACAGTTGTTAAGGGAACTAATCCGCCCCTTAATTGAGAGAGAGGATGTATGACTTTGGGAGAAGTGATACAACTCCCAATTTCACAGGGGGATCAGATTAGAAACGATTGCATATGCAACTGAGATGAGAAAAATAGAAACTGCATGTTTAGGAATTTATGTTTCAGCATTCCATTCAATTACTGCTTTACTTACTTAGCAATAGGCTAATAGATGAGTTTTGTGATGTAGGTGAAGAAGTGACAGTAGGTGTGTCCTCTGAGTTTGCCGAGAACTAGGCTTGTTGGAGGGTTGCGTTCATACACCGATCTGGCAACTGATGGAGCGGTTTAACTGGTGTAAGTAGATAAGAAGGTTTAGTGAACCATGATTCAATTTAAGTATGTTGAGAGTTTTTGTGACAGTGGTAGTTTTAATGGTTTTTTTTAATACATTTTAGACCTTCCTGATAATGATATTCTGTTGGTTTTAATAGTGGTTTTACCAAGCCTTGGAGTAATGCACGGATTCAAGTAGTTTTGAATGATTTTTAGTAAAATGCTCAAGTTCTTTTGGTAGTCGGAGTTTTCTTTGTTTAAAGTAAAATTGTTGCTATGCTATTTTGTTGAGTATTTTTTATCTATCGGTAGATGTTGTCTATCGGCAGATGATGAGTATTTTTGGTCTATCGGTGGATTTAGTCTGTAACACCCGGTTTTACGTGTTTTTGAATTGTGCGCGCAATGGTAATTTCGTAAATAATTGAAATATGCCCGTTTTGTAAACCGAGGGTTTTAATGGAGTCCTTATAATTAATATGAATTTTGGGAGAATTATGGGAATTTATGAAAATCAAACCGAAATATAATGCTTAAGTTTTCGATTTTGACTCTATAGCAATTTAATTCGTAGAAATAGCAAATTATGTCCGTTTGACGAACGGAAAGTTTTATTAGGGCTTTAGAAATAAATGGAAATTATTGGAGAAATAAGGAAATTTGGAGAAAACGAATCGAGAGACAAACAACGAGATAAATAGAAAATCAAATGGAGGGACAAACTTGTCATTTGACAAGTCAAGGTTAATTAAATACACAAACCCTTTCTTCTTCCCCACACTTAACGCTTTCCTCCAAATTTTCCCTCCCACGGTGATTTTTGCTTTTCCTCCCCGGCATTTCCACACTTCATCGATTCTTCCTCCAATCTTCAAGGTTCCTTCAATATTTCTTTTCCCTTCGTGATTCTAGGTAAGTTTCTAGCATTTTCTAGCCATTATTCTCGATTTCTAAGTTAATAAACCGTTAGGGTTTTGTTGGATTTCGTTGAAAACAACCGGGTTAGGTTAGTAATGGTTAGTTATTGCTTTATTGGTGATTATTGAACGTTATTAGGTGAAACGTTTGAGTGTATTTTTGCATTTGATTGAAAAGTCGGGTATGGAGCTTTGGAAAACCTCCATAAATGGAGGATTGTCATTTGTGAGCATAAGTTTCTCGATGAAATGCCCGAGAGAGATTTATTAGAGTTTTAGGACATTTTCTTTAGTTAGGAGTTTTGTAAATTTCTGAAACTTTACGTTTAAGCTCGGTTTTAACAAAGAACGCTATGGGTTGATTTAGGTGACCAAGTTCGAGACGAGGAGCTCGGTGTGCGCGGGATGAGAGGTAAGTTCTCGTGACTTACTGTGGCCGATTGGCCTAAACCATATGTCAGAAATTGTGTTGAGGAATTTGTTGGAGCTTTGTTTGTTTAATCGCTTTGGTCAGGTAGTCTAAGTTGGGTTGTTTATGGGTTGAATATAGTGACGTTTTGATGGTATTTGTGACGTCTTGATGGTATTCTCGTTATGTATGTTTATATTACGTATTGAACTGTTTACGCATTGATTTCAAAGAAAAAGAATTGCATGCATGTGGCAAGTAAAGTATCATAGTAAACAACGCATGGTGGTTATTCGGGGAGAGGTTCAGACCTGGCGTTCCGTGGTGAGCGGGTCTCCATCCTTTCAGATGGTGTGGGCTATCTACCTGCTTGATGTGCCCTATCCATCTGACTGAATAAGGCCTCGGTAACCAAGACTAACACCTATTGAAATGAAATGACATGGACGGCTTTCATTGCATACATGATCATGCATAGACATTTACATAGAACTTACTGAGATTTTTATCTCATAGGTGTCCTTATGGTGTAGGTGACTACGAGCAAGGTGAGGAAGATGTCCCTCCACCCGACAAGCCTACAGCTTGAATGAGGATGTTTGTGGGAGTGGCTGGCATAGTCGATCCGTACACGACCCGTGGGAGCTGTAGGTTATGTATTTTGGGTTATTTTTGGTTGAAACGAGCGGATGGACGATGTTATTGGATGAATTGTATAGAACTCATTTTAAGATGCTTGGGTATAGATGATTATTTTGGATAGTTTGTGAACGTATGTATAGGATGCCTATTTTGACGATTTTGACTAGCTTCCGCTATGTATAGATGAATGTTGGTGGATAAATGATATTTTGATGAAATAGACATGGTATTGATGTTTGGGATAGATTTGATGAAATAGAACGGATTTGGAATGAGTTTGGATATTTTAGAGATGAGTATGTAGTTTGTGTCAGGATTGATGAGATTGAATGTTCGGTTTACGGATGGTGATGGGTCGGGATTTGATGAGATTGAATGTTCGGTTTATGGATGGTGATGGAATTGATATTGAATAGGTAGAGTTGGTTAAGTTTGGAGGTGATTGGAGGTGTTAATTATGTAAAAAAATGTAAAAATTGCCTTTGCAGGGGTAGACACCTTGCCAGGCAAGAGGTCGACCCCTCAGACAAGGTGTCGACCGAACTTACAAAGGAATGCAACCCGAGAGCAAAACTGTTTTTGAAGTGTCGACCCCTCAGACAATGTGTCGACCGAAGTTACAAAGGAATGCAACCCGAGAGCAAAACTGTTTTTGAAGTGTCGACCCCTCAGACAAGGTGTTGACCGCTATTGCAAGGTGTCGACCGGTTTCAGGACAAACAAAAACCAGAACCTTTTAGGGGTCGACCACTATTATGAAGTGTCGACCGAAAGCTCTGGGGGTCAACCAGGGTGCTTTTTATAGTGTTAAACTTGAGATTTTGGTTAATTTTATCTTGTAACGAGTCTTCCACGCACAGTAGTCTTCCGCCGAATGAGGTTAATTGTCTCTAAACAAGTGAGATTAAAGGATTGAAACCTTAGATGAGTCATTTTGGGTACGTTCTAAGTTAAAGCCAAAAATGTCGATAGATACGGATTGAATGCCCGAGTCCGTTCTCTAACGAGCGAAATGAAAGAAAACGAATGGACAAATGATGAACGAATGAAAAATGCAATAAAAGAAAAATGAAAAAAAAATTTAAGTGAGAACGGGCTAGGTTAATACACATGTACGTATGTATACACGCACGACACAGGTCGTGGCGGCACCGACATGGGGTCGGGGTCGTCACATAGTCCATCGGTAGAAGTCGAGAGTTTTTTCTTGTAACACCCGGATTTACGGGATTTAATATTATTCCAATATTATCGACATTTTTGTAAATACATCAAATTAAGTCCATTTTACGAACGGAAAGTTTTAATGAAGCTGTAATAATAAATTGGAATTTGTGGTGAAATATGAGAATTTTGGAAAATCAGATCGTTAGTTAAATAACGAGACAATTGGAAGAAGAAATTAGAATCAATGGAAGGGCGATTTGGTAAATGCACAAACCAATTTTAAGTAAAATCAAATTATCACTCTTTTCCCCTCACTCACGCCAACTCCACTTTCCCCCTCCTTCGCGCGACATTTTCCCCTTCGAACGCCGGCCGACCTCCTTCCAATCTCCAGCGACTCTTCACGTTTCTTCATCATCTTCGCTCTCTAGGTAAGGCTCTACACTTTTGGAACGTTAGGTATTGATTTCTAAGGTTTAAAACGATATGTGTGTTTGGGTGATTAGGACGAGTAGTTAGGTTACTTTAAGTTATAGGATGCTTAGAATTTTGTTGATTTTTAATGTTTTATTTTCATTGTTTTGTTATTTTTATTGCATCGAGCATGTCCATGCATTGTTTTCTAAGCACGCATGCAAAATGAATTTCAAAGCTCTTTTACATTGAAAAAGGTAAACAAAGAACGTAAATGATTGCAAAGATAGTCACGCCGAGTGCGGTGGTTCAGGCATGGCTGTCGGAGGAAGCATGCTTTTCCCCCGGTTAGATCCGAGGGGCTATCCAATCGCAGGATGTGCCGCTCCTATCTAACGAGAGTGAAGCCCCGGGTGACCCATAGAAACCCAAAGAAAAGAAATGAAAAGAATGCATGGTTTGAAAGAGCATAGCATAGCATACATTTGCATCCATTTAGATTTACTGAGCTCCTAGCTCACGTGTTTAATTCTATGGTGTAGGTGATCTCGAGATAGGTGAGGAAGATGTCCCTCCGCCTGATGTATGAGCACGTTGAGGGAGGATGGCTCGTGGGAGTGCGCTGGCAGTCAGAGCGTTATTTTGACCCGTGGGGACGTACATAGGTATTTAGATTATTTTGGGTAGAAATTGCTAGAACATTACAGGATGTTGGGATCTTGATAATTAATGGGAAGCATTTTGAGAAATTGAATGTATTTGTAAAGTTTTACTGATTTCAAAAATAGAAAGGATATGTTTAACTTTTAAACGGAACCATGCGGTTCGTTTTTAGGAAGTTGGTAACGTTTTAAAGGTGTTTTGAATCGATTTATAGGTAATTGGTAATATGGGAAGTAGGTGTGAATGAATGATGAAAGTACAAGAAATGAGAAAAGGAAAGAACGTGAGGTTGTGTTGTGTATTGTGAAGTGTGTGTAATTTTGCTGTGTGGTAAGTGGTGATTGTGAAGTGCAGAAGTGAGAAATAGAAAGGGGGAAGGAAGAGCGCTCTCTGGAAAATTTCCAGAGAGCGTGGCTGTAACACCCGACATTTCGGCCAGGTGATTTTCTGACCATTTTCATTGTCACCCTCTTATTTAACCGTTATGATTTAAATTTAATGTTAAGACAAATTTATTACAAGTTGAGTAAAACTAGGTTAGGTGGCAGTTTTGTAATTAGAATCGATGGATTTAGTATAAATAGGAAATGGAAACCTTAAATCTCATTTATTGCCACTGTAGCCGACATTCCCTCTCGGCGATTTCTTCTCTCCCAAGTTCTTGCTCTCGGCTACCAGAACTTTCCTCTGCCGACGACCGGTTTCGAGCTTGCTTTTCTCTGCAAATCCACACCCGAGGTATGAAATGGACAATGTAGTCATTCATTAGTAAATAGAGCTCTGTTCTCAGCTCGGCACTGAGTTCGGATTTTTAGCAGTGGCCGAGCAGTTTGTGATTTTCTTAATCTGAGAGTAGAAATGTCATCCCGAATCAATTCTGAGCATTTTAAGTAACCAACTCGGATTTAATCAATGGAAAAACCTGTCCACCTAGTTTCGGATTTCAGACTGCAGTGTGTCAAACAGAGGAATCGGAATGACTTTAGCTAATAGATCCTAGGGTGGTTTATGATTAGGACTACTAGGACTTTGTTTTAACTACTGTAATGTACATGTTTTAGGTGAAGAAGTTAAAGAGAGGAAGTTCGGATTGCTAAGGAATCCAGGTAAGTGAATGTATTAAGATTTCCGGCCACTAGGGCCCTACACCGCAAGGGTATTAGGGAATCACTGAGATGTTAGCTTATTAACTATGACTTGTTATTTCCACGATATGAAGAAGTTATGTAAGTAAATGTAAAGTTACAGGATGTTCTACTTGTCCTTATGGTATGACTTTTCTCTATGAACCTCATGTCTATACATCATGCCCACGTTTATGATTAAGTAGAGAACATGAAAAGTAAATGTAACCATGATTAAGTGCAGAACGGGGAAAAGACTATATTATGTATGACTCGCGAATTCTCCCACTGGTGGAGGCCGAGTTAATGATATGTATGACTCGCGAAATCTCCCACTGGTGGAGGCCGAGTAATGATATGTATGGCTCGCGAATTCTCCCACTGGGGAGGCCGAGTGATGTATCATGATTGCCGCGATAGGCAAATGATTATGTATGACTGCCGCGATAGGCAAATGACTATGTACCGCTGTCTTCCTCCCTCGTTCCCTGCCTTAATACAGTTTGTAAATGATAAAGATGAACATGAATGAAGAATGGTTTATGAATTATGTCCCTTTAAATTGTGTACTCATGTATATCTGTCAACATGCATTCCTTACTAAGCATTAGGCTTATAGTTAACCTTATGGTGTAGGTGAAGAAGGTTCAGGGTGAGGATTTATGTTCAAAGAGGATGCTTAAGGCTGGTTGCTGGAGGATGCTCAAGGTGACAGTGCGGGACTGGAGAGGCGATTTATGACCCCTGGTTTAACTCTTATGTTACAGTATGTTAAAGGATATGTAGTTTAAGTATGATGAGAATTATTTAAAACGTGGAGCTTGAAACGGTCTGTGGATCACTGAGTCAGGGAATGATTATGTAGATTTATGAATGATCTGTTCCTTAAGTCTTGCCGCTATATGCTTTGGATGAGTTTGATGGTTTAGTCTTCCGGCTGACGTCATCGGCAGATGCCGAATGTTAGAGTTTGATGGTTTAGTCTTCCGGCTGACGTCATCGGCAGATGCCGAATGTTAGAGTTTGATGGTTTAGTCTTCCGGCTGACGTCATCGGCAGATGCCGAAGGTTAATTGTTTGACGGTTTAGTCTTCCGGCTGACGTCATCGGCAGATGCCGAAGGTTAATTGTTTGACGGTTTAGTCTTCCGGCTGACGTCATCGGCAGATGCCGAAGGTTAATTGTTTGACGGTTTAGTCTTCCGGCTGACGTCATCGGCAGATGCCGAAGGTTAATTGTTTGACGGTTTAGTCTTCCGGCTGACGTCATCGGCAGATGCCGAATGTTAGAGTTTGATGGTTTAGTCTTCCGGCTGACGTCATCGGCAGATGCCGAAGGTTAATTGTTTGACGGTTTAGTCTTCCGGCTGACGTCATCGGCAGATGCCGAAGGTTAATTGTTTGACGGTTTAGTCTTCCGGCTGACGTCATCGGCAGATGCCGAATGTTAGAGTTTGATGGTTTAGTCTTCCGGCTGACGTCATCGGCAGATGCCGAATGTTAGAGTTTGATGGTTTAGTCTTCCGGCTGACGTCATCGGCAGATGCCGAATGTTAGAGTTTGATGGTTTAGTCTTCCGGCTGACGTCATCGGCAGATGCCGAAGGTTAATTGTTTGACGGTTTAGTCTTCCGGCTGACGTCATCGGCAGATGCCGAAGGTTAATTGTTTGACGGTTTAGTCTTCCGGCTGACGTCATCGGCAGATGCCGAAGGTTAATTGTTTGACGGTTTAGTCTTCCGGCTGACGTCATCGGCAGATGCCGAATGTTAGAGTTTGATGGTTTAGTCTTCCGGCTGACGTCATCGGCAGATGCCGAATGTTAGAGTTTGATGGTTTAGTCTTCCGGCTGACGTCATCGGCAGATGCCGAATGTTAGAGTTTGATGGTTTAGTCTTCCGGCTGACGTCATCGGCAGATGCCGAATGTTAGAGTTTGATGGTTTAGTCTTCCGGCTGACGTCATCGGCAGATGCCGAATGTTAGAGTTTGATGGTTTAGTCTTCCGGCTGACGTCATCGGCAGATGCCGAAGGTTAATTGTTTGACGGTTTAGTCTTCCGGCTGACGTCATCGGCAGATGCCGAATGTTAGAGTTTGATGGTTTAGTCTTCCGGCTGACGTCATCGGCAGATGCCGAAGGTTAATTGTTTGACGGTTTAGTCTTCCGGCTGACGTCATCGGCAGATGCCGAATGTTAGAGTTTGATGGTTTAGTCTTCCGGCTGACGTCATCGGCAGATGCCGAAGGTTAATTGTTTGACGGTTTAGTCTTCCGGCTGACGTCATCGGCAGATGCCGAAGGTTAATTGTTTGACGGTTTAGTCTTCCGGCTGACGTCATCGGCAGATGCCGAATGTTAGAGTTTGATGGTTTAGTCTTCCGGCTGACGTCATCGGCAGATGCCGAATGTTAGAGTTGATGGTTTAGTCTTCGGATGACGTCACCGGAAGACGAAAAATGTGTTTTGTCGATTAGCGACCCGGAAGATGTCTCCTTTTAGGCGATGTTAAGCGAGTCACGCGCAATGCACGTGATGACCGGACGACTAAATTTCTGAGGGTTGTCAACGCATGCAACCCATGCAAACCCGAGTGGTATTATGTTAAGAGAATTGAGGGCATCTCCTCTTTTCCCGGAATTGTCAGGAAACCAATGACCGAGTCTAGTCGCTCGACTCTGTGAAAGTTTGAGCCGACGAGGTGTGGGAAGTCGGGCACGAGAGGGTTCGTTTTTCCTTAATGGTTCTGCGTCTCTATTACCAGTTTAGAAAATAAAAAAAATATATGTATAATGTGAAAGTCTGTTGTGAGATAGTAAGTGATGTAATAATAGTAAAGTCAGGCAAACGGTAAATGAAAGAATATGAATACGTGACGGCTCCTGGCCGGGGTCGTTACAATTGTGGTATCAAAGCAAAACCAGGTTCTAAAACCGATTCTGCAGACTGCCTTCCAGCACTGACTGTCACTTGAGCACACCTCAGCAACTGTAAGTGTTTATGATTTCATGTATGTCATTAAGTTAAATTATGTCTGAAATGATTTGTCTAGGAATCCTAAGATGGTTAGGGGTCAACAGAGAGAGAGCAATGAGGATAGCAATGCTATGCTCAGTTGACTGAGTGGTCATGCGCCAATCTCACCAGATAGAACGACTGATGACAGCTAGGGAAGAACCAAGGCCAACTCCAGCACTAACGCAACTCATGATCATGGGGGTGAGCGCTTTCACCGGCTTCGACCCCGGTGTTTAATGGGTATGTTTCAGATCCTATTCACGCTGAGGAGTGGATCCGAAGATTGAAGACATGTTTAAGTATGCAAAGGTTGACGAAGGGGATAAGGTCACCTATGCTGTCTTCCATTTGGAGTTAAGTGCAAGGCATTGGTGGGACTCGATCCAGAGCACCGCTACTGCCGAAGCTATGACCTGGGGATGTTCAAGACTGCCTTCTTTGACAACGTACTTCAATAGGACTGTTCGGGCCAATAAGAGAAGGAGTCATGATTACGACAAACTGGCTCTGTGACGGTTATATAACGTGAATTTGGCGTTATACGGTTGTTGTTCGCTACCCGTATGATGAGGATGCGGACAGATAAGATTTACCAGTTTGTTCAGGGACTGAAGCCAAGTCGTACATGAAAGTTGAAGACGGCCGGGATACATAATGTACCTTATGGTGAAGTGACGGCTAAAGGCCGGAGCTAGACGAGCGCAGAGATGACAGCCATGCAACAGCGCGAACAGCCAAAGAAAAACGCATGAAGGGACACACAGCCGCCACCACGCAGACCAAAGGTTGGCAGCCACGACAGAACAGGGGACCACAGCAACAACAGCATGGAATGAAGAGGCCCTCGACCAGAATGATTGTAACGACCTCGGCCAGGAGCCGTCAAGTAACAA